>VSMD01105099.1:0-28814 GCA_008750895.1 Mirza zaza
GGGGGATGGGATGGGGGATCCTTGCTTAGGCAGGACAAGGCCAAAATTGTGCAGACATGAATCATCATTCATTCATTCCACAAACATTTGCTGAGTCCGCCATGTGCCCTAGGCACTGCTCTAGTTACTGGGAGACAAAAGAAAAAAATTATAGGAGAAAAAAATCTCTGTTTCATAGAGCCTACGTTCTAAAAAAGAGACAGACAAAAAAATAAGTATACATAGCATGCCAGGAATGAGGAGTGCTATGGAGAAACAAAGCACTGTGGGAGCTAGGACAGCACGTGCAATTTTAAATAAAGCAGTCAGGCATAGTCTATTTCCAGGAGAGTGATCACATGTTCCTTGGTGGTCAAGACAGTGCAGATCACTGGGTTAGCAACCCATCTGTCACTGGTGGCCTCTACAGCATTCCAACTGGGTTCTTTGGTTATAATCACCCATGGTGGACTGCAGCCAAGATTACCAAGGTCTCTCATGTCACACTGGAAATGATCTCATCTGAGGGAGGCGCGCCAAGTGCCCACCATGGATCTGGATCCTGGCCTGACCACCAGCACATCAGCCTCTGTGGCTATTTCCTCATCTGTGAAATGGGATAAAATTAAAGCTTTCAGCCAGGCACAGTGGTTCATGCCTGTAATCCCAGCACTCTGGGAGGCCAAGGAGGGAGGATCGCTTGAGCTCAGGAGTTTGAGACCAAGAGTAAGACCCCATCTCTACTGAAAATAGAAAAATTAGCCAGGCATCATGGCATGCACCTGTAGTCCCAGCTACTCGGAAGGCTGAGGCAGGAGGATCGCTTGAGCCCAGGAGTTTGAGGTTGCTGTGAGCTAGGCTGACACCACTGCAGTCTACCCAGAGTTACTTACCCAGAGTAAGACTATCTAAAAACAAAACAAAAAATTAAAGCTTTCTCCCAAGATTATTGTGACGAGTAGAAGAGGTAAACTTAATGAAAGAATCAAGCTCAAAGCTACTAAAACACAGGTCCTTGGGACAGGTTGGCTCCAGTTAACAACTGAGTGCTTACTATGAGCCAGGAATGCTATGCTTAGCACTCCATGGCACGATGCCATCAAGTCCTCAGACAGCTCCATGAGGCAGGTCTGTAATCACCCCCCCTCTTCCACATGGGGGTGGGGAAATTGGGCTTTGGAGAGTGTAAGCAATCTGCCTGAGTGGTGAAGTTGATTCAAAATCAGGTCTGTTTGAACTCTGGAGCCCCAGTGCCCACCTGCTCCCCACAATGAGCAAACAGGCTGCCAGCACCTTAGGAGGCAGCCCTCCACAGTCCCTGTGACCCTGTGTCCAGGCCCTGAATCCACTGGACAAAAGGCTGGAGTGTGACTGATAGGTGAGAGAAGGGCAAAAGCTGCCAATGTTCTGCCCAGATGCTGCCGCTTCTGTGGACATGACCACCCTGTCCCCTTTCTCCCCAGGTCCTCATTAACCTGGCCCTGCTGGTGCAGGAGGCAGAGCTGCAGGGTAGTCCCTCACTGGCCATGTGGCTGGTCAATGGCTTCCAGTTACTCTATGTGGGTGATGCTCTCTGGCACGAGGTGAGGCTGAACTGGCCAAGGGAGGCAGCGGAGGGTGTCTGAGCACCTGGTGGGTACTGAGCCAGTGTCTGGGTCCTATCCCTGCAGGAGGCTGTCCTCACCACCATGGACATCACACATGATGGGTTTGGCTTCATGCTGGCCTTTGGGGACCTAGCCTGGGTACCCTTCACTTACAGCCTGCAGGCCCAGTTCCTGCTGTATCATCCGCAACCCCTGGGCTTGCCCATGGCCTCCGTCATCTGCCTCATCAATGGTCAGTCAGGAACGGGCAGCAAGTTGGGCCTATCATTTCCCCTCCCCCTGTCATTCATTCCCTGTTTATTCAGCACCTACTAGGTAGGTAGGTGCTAAGCCTCAGGCACTTCTCTAAGGCTGGGGGTAGGGTCCTGGGTGTCCAGGCGGAGTCTGGGCTGTGGACAGTTTGGGTGGATGGCCAGGGTCGGGCAGAAGGCTATGAACCTCAACCCTGACCACCTGCTCATACTCTCCCCCAGCCATTGGTTACTACATCTTCCGTGGGGCTAATTCCCAGAAAAACACTTTCCGAAGGAATCCTTCTGATCCCGGAGTGGCTGGTGAGCTTGGTCTCTAGGGTGCCATGGGTGCAGTGGGGCAATTGGGCTTCCTGGGAGTTTCCCACCCTGCTACCTGTCTTTCCCAGGCCTTGAAACCATCTCTACAGCCACAGGACGGCAGCTGCTGGTGTCTGGGTGGTGGGGTATGGTCCGACATCCCAACTACCTTGGAGATCTCATCATGGCTCTGGCCTGGTCCTTGCCCTGCGGTGAGTGGCCTGGGTGGGTGTGGGCAGGGCCATGTGAAGGGAGGGGGGGCAGGGTGACCACAGATGCCCTAGTGTAGTCAGGGAGCTGAGGATGGACCCAGTGTGGCTGGGGCACACCTTTGTGCCAACCTAATATTGTGGGCCTCACTGCAGACCTTGAACCTTTCACTGTTGAGTCCTGATGCTCTGTAAGCCATTAGATGTGGGAACGTCTGTGAACTGTAGGGTGGTCACAGAGCCTCCCTCCCTGCAGGGGTGTCCCACCTGCTGCCCTACTTCTACCTCCTCTACTTTACCGCACTGCTGGTGCACCGTGAGGCCCGGGATGAGCGGCAGTGTCTGCAGAAGTATGGCCTGGCCTGGCATGAATACTGCCGGCGTGTGCCTTACCGCATCGTGCCCTACGTCTACTGAAGCAGTTTCACTACGTCATCGTGCCCTACGTCTACTGAAGCAGTTTCACTACGTCATCGTGCCCTACGTCTACTGAAGCAGTTCACTACGTCATCGTGCCCTACGTCTACTGAAGCACACCCAGGACCAGGAGCCCGGACACACTGGGGACTCAATGGCCTGCACCATACCCAGCCTTCAGCTCCACCATGCAGGAATGAATGGCCTCAGAGAAGAGGTGGTTTGGGGCAAGGAGAAAATGAAGCCAGTGCCTCCAAATGGAAATGCTATTCCTCCCTCCTTTGGATAAACAACTGGAACACTTGGTGCATTTCTCTCCCATTCTGGGGCCAGGGGACTGGCTGGGTCAGCACTGAACAGGGAGAAGCTGGGATGCAGTTTGTGGGCCCAAGAGTCTGGGGTCAGCTGAGATGACAGCTATCACTCAAATGGTCAGTGATTGCTCCAGCCCAGGAGTTTGAGGTTGCAGTGAGCTGTGATCATGCCACTGTACTCCAGCCTGGGCAACACAGTGAGACACAATCTCTTTAAAAAAATAAAGAAATGGGCACTGCCAACAGGGCAGACCAGTCACAGCTTTATTAAAGACAAAGGTCCCCAGTTTAGCCAGGGAGCTCCTCGATGAGAGTCCTTGGGGCAGGTGGCATGGAGCCTCCCCACAGCCGCTCCAGCTCCCCAGTGAGGGCTGCCACCTCTTCGGCTGCCACAGCATGGGCTCTGTGGGCCCTGGTGCAGTCTAGAGCCAGGGGTGTGAGGGCTGCCTCATTTTCGTTGGTCCAGGCCAGCAGGAACTGGCACTTCTTCCGGGCCCGGTAGAGGCGATCTTGCTCTTCCCTATCCACAACCTGTTTCCGGGCCCGGCCCAGGGTCTGCACCAGGTGCCCCAATGCTGCCAACGTGTAGCCCTTTTGGTTGGCTGGGCCCTCGCCCTGCAAGATGCGGGCAGCTTCGAGCATAGCACCGCGCGTACCCAGGGGCCCAGGGGGGTGCTCGCCTGCTTCCAGCACGTGGGCTGCGGCCTCCAGGGCTTCCTCCGCACAGGCGAAGACTTGCTGGGCGCCCAGGGCTCCGGAAACGCCCAGCAGCGAGGCACAGAATTCAGACAGCAGCGCGTCGTCGCCGCCATGGTAGAGAGCCAAAGTGTGCGCGTAGGCAAAGAGCACGTTGGGCAGCTGGAAGCGCACGAGCGGCGAGAGAGGCCCACGGCTCAGGCTGGCCAGCGCGGGGATGCGAGTGGGCACGGGGGGCGTGCAGGCCTCCGGGGCGTCTCCAGGAACCCGCTCGGAGGCCGCGGGTTCTGCGGCTTCATCATCTTTCACCGATTCTGGCGGGGTCCTCGCAGGGGCATGCTCCGGTTCCCCGGCGTCACTGCCCGAGGCATCATCCATCTCCTCCAGAAGCCGCGGTCCAGTCCTGCGGCCCCACCACCACGGCCGCCACGGAGGCAGCAACCGCCCGGCCTCGCCGCGGCTCAGTAGCCGCTCGAAAGCCGCCTTTTCGGTCGGCGCCAGCCGCTCCCAGAGTCCTGAGAGGCCGCCGGGCGCCGAGCCGGGGCTGAAGCCTGTCTCCGCGGGCTCGTCCTCGGTCTCGCGTTGCTGGCGCAGCCGGCGCAGGGCGCTTGCCAGGCGGCTGGGCGAGGCGCTGCGGCCGCGGAGCTCTCCCAGCACCTGGTCTCGGTAGAAGTTTTCGGCGCAGGTGCCATGCGCCCGGTAGCAGCGCAGCGAGCAGTAGGGCACGTTACAGCGAGGGCAGGTATAACGCGCCGGCTGGGCCTCCCCTGCCGGGCAGAAACTACAGGGCCCGGCCGGCTCCATGGCAACCGAGCTGCGTGCTGCCCGCGAACGCACACCGCTCTAGTCCAGCTTCCGGCGCTGCTTCAGTACTTCCGCCTCTTTGCCTGGCGGACGGAGCACTCAGGTTAGGCCAAGCTTCCGAGGGTTCTCGCCAATGCCCGCCCACGCTGGAGGCCACGCCCACCATCATTCCCAAGTAGTGCTTGGGCAGGCGCAGAAGCTGGGCGTCACGTACAAGCCCCGCCCTACACGATGACGCACCCAGATCAGAAAAAAGGCGCCGACGAGCCCTCCGCCGGCCCCAGCTCGTCCCCTAGTGGTCGCACCAAAACGTGGCCGCAGATTGCCTGAAGAATAAAATAACTTCCTTTTTAGCACTATGATGCGCTGTGGCAGAAACCAGTCTTTCCTAAGCATCTACCCTGGGCCACTAATTGTGCCAGGCCTGTGGAAGATGAGGTGGGACCCTGCGTAAAGGAGCCGCTATTTAACTCGGGGGCATAGACAAAGAGGTAGAGTGCAAAGACCAAGATGGGGGTGTTGGGGGCATTTCCTCTCTTCTGCAGAAATCAGTATTTAAGAAAGATCTGAGCTCCTATTTGATCTCCTCCTCCAAACAGGTCTCTTCATTGAATATCTATATTCTCATTAAGTATCACCACCATTCATCCAATTTATTTTTTTTTTTGAGACAGTCTCGCTTTGTTGCCCAGGCTAGAGTGAGTGCCGTGGCATCAGTTAGCTCACAGCAACCTCAAACTCCTGGGCTCAAGCAATCCTACTGCCTCAGCCTCCCGGGTAGCTGGGACTACAGGCATGCGCCACCATGTCTGGCTAATTTTTTCTATATATATTAGTTGGCCAATTAATTTCTATTTATAGTAGAGACGGGGTCTCCCTCTTGCTCAGGCTGGTGTTGAACTCCCGACCTCGAGCAATCCGCCCACCTCGGCCTCCCAGAGTGCTACCAACTTTTTAATTCAGCAATACCATTTCTGGGATTCTATCCTAAGAAAATAATCCTAAGTATGAGGGTAAAAATATCTTATCAAAAAAATTGTTCAGGCCGGGCACAGTGACTCACGCCTGTAATCCTAGCACTCTGGGAGGCCAAGGCGGACGGATTACTCGAGGTCAGGAGTTCAGAACCAGCCTGAGCAAGATTGAGACCCCGTCTCTACTATAAATAGGAAGAAATTAATTGGCCAATATATATAGAAAAAATTAGCCGGGCATGGTGGCGCATGCCTGTAGTCCCAGCTACCCGGGAGGCTGAGGCAGTAGGATTGCTTGAGCCCAGGAGTTTGAGGTTGCTGTGAGCTAACTGATGCCACGGCACTCTAGCCTGGGCAACAAAGCGAGCCTGTCTCAAAAAAATATATATATATATTATTCAAGGTCGAGCACAATGGCTCACGCCTGTAATCCTAGCATTCTGGGAGTGCGAGGCAGGTGGATCGCTTGAGGTCAGGAGTTCGAGACCAGCCTGAGCAAGAGCTAGAACCTGTCTCTACTAAAAAAAGAAATTAGCTGGACAACTAAAAATATATATAGAAAAAATTAGCTGGGCATGGTGGTGCATGCCTGTTGTCCCAGCTACTCGGGAGGTTGAGGCAGGAGGTTTGCCTGAGCCCAGGAGTTTGAGGTTGCTGTGAGCTAGGCTGACACCACAGCACTCTAGTCTGGGCAGCAGAGTAAGACTCTATCTCAAAAAAATAAAAAAAAATTATTCATATATGTGCTGTTTATAGGAAAAAACTAGAGTTAGTGACCTTCCCTTACCACCCCCACTTTCATCCAATGGTAAGGTAAGAACTCTGGCCCAAGCCAAGATCCATAAACCCAGGACTAACTGGGAAGATGCGGACATGGTTTGGAAGAGGCAAAGAAGAATGGAGAATTTAAGTCCAAATTCCTGGCAAGGCAGGATTCTAAGAAGGCAAAGTTCAAGATGTCAAGTACGTCTGGGTTGAGCAGATCAAGAAAGCCAAAATGAACTTTGACCCCTGAGAACAGAACCTTCCAGGAAATATCCTATGTGGATCCTGTTATCAAACTTACTAGGTGTAGATTCTAGGTGCCAAGAACACAATGAGGATCAAAAAGAGATGAGGTCCTCATCTTAGCAGAGCTTAGTCTTGTGGTGCTATAGGGTGATGAAGCAAATTGTGCTAAGTTAGGTGCAGTCTTGATCCATGGCACCTTTGGAAGTAAGCCCTGGTTCTTGGTTCCTCTTCCCTCACATGCAATCCTACACCGTCATTTCTGCCTCCAAAATACCATGTTATTTGTTTTGATATGGATCACACTATTTCCCTACCAAGATTTGGATGTACTTTAAGATTTTCTTTGCATCCCTACTACTACTGGTGGTCTAAGCTACCTGCCTGCTCACTTAGATGACACCTTAAATGGTTTTCCTGACTTTGCTGCCAGCCCTCCAGAAAGACCTACCAGAGAAATAGAGATCACATCAGTCTCTTGCTCAAAACCTTCTGTGAGCCCCCACTGTACCTGGACTAAAATCCAAACTCCTCCTCCATGGCTGACAAGACCCTTACAGGATCTGCTACCCACCCAGAGACATCACCTCTGCCCCTGCAGTCCTATGGTGGGAACTGTTTCCCTAGCTCATCATTTGATCGGCTCATTTCAGGTCTCTCACATTATCTTCAGGTCTTCCCTAGGGACACTCTTCAGTATGTCTATCTACACCCTACCCACACTTTCATTACTGTACCTTTTCTTTCTCTGAGGCCCTAACACTTGTAACTGTTTCACTTTCCACCATAAAAATCTAAACCACTAGAAGGTAAAAGCCATGTCCTTTTTTTTTTTTAAACACAAGAGTTAAAAATAGCCGATATTTGCACACTTACTATGAAGCAGGTGCTGATCTAAGCATTTTATATCCTTTCCTAGAGGGAATCTTGAATTGGCCCCAGAAGAATTCCACTTTTGTGAACACCAAAACAATCAACTATCCAATCACAGGTGTGATTACATAAGCAAGGCCAGCCAGGCAATCACAGAGGTACAAACATGGTCATGGTCACTATGGTGCCAATGCAAAGGCAAAATTGATTTCTAAAGCTAAGGCAACACCAGGTCCCTGCCCTGGACTTTACCAAGGTCACAGCTGGTCCCAAATTCAGGCAAAGGCCAGATTCATCTTCTACTCAAACCCAAACCTATCAGGAACACCCCCAACTCTTCAACTGAAGGGCTGGCATCTGGGGTTACTGCTTCTTCACAGGAAGCCTTCTCTTGTAGTTTACCACCTTTCCACGGACAAAGGGCCTCAGCTTTATCTGTCTTATCATTCTTCCAGGGGACATATGAACAGCCCTAGAAGCCATGCCTCTCCCCGAGGCCCTTAAAGTGAAGATGAAACAGTGAAATGACTGGGCTAAGTGGCTTTTTATTAGAGAAAGCCAGGATTACAAAGAACTTAAGAGTTGGCATTGGGGCCCTTCTTCTTGCCAAAGGTGGGCACAACATTGACAAAGCGCCGATTGTACTGCATCCGCCGCTTGGCCCGGCCTGTCTTCTTCTTCTTCTTCTCCTGTTTGGCCACCTGGGAAAAAGGACGGCTAATCAGACTCTGGATGACCTCTTCCATGCCCAGCATCCCTTCCCTTGGGTTTATCTCCAGGGAGGGAAAAGGCAGATTGGGCACAAGTCCAGGGTCTCGACTTAGTTGTGATAGGAAAAAAACAAAGTCCAAACAACACACTAACACTCTCACTCACCTTAGGAGTCTGACCTCTCACTTTCCCAGCACGCGCCAGGGAACCATGAACTTTACCTGTGGTGGGAAAGGAGGGCAGCAGCAGGTTAAGAGAGCAAGAAGGCACCACCCAACAGAATCCCTCCTCCTTCAACTCAAGCCTTTAAAGACAAGCTGGGCCCAACAGGTAGTGAGAACAAAGTTGTAGAAATTGGCCTCTGGATTTTCCAGACTTTGAAGAAGAATTGAATACCACCTTGGGAATCCAGTCTGACCTCCTGATTTTTTTTTTAGTCAGAGTCTCACTCTGTTGCCCAGGCTACAGTGCCATGGCATCAACCAACCTACAGCAACCTCAAACTCCTGGGCTGAAGCAATCCTGCTGCCTCAGCCTCCCGAGTAGCTGGGACTACAGGCATGCACCACCATGCCTGGCTAATTTTTCCTATATATTTTTAGTTGTCCAATTAAATTCTTTCTATTTTTATAAAGACATGGTTTCATTCACCCAGGTTTCTCCACCTTAACCTCCCAGAGTGCTAGGATTACAGGCGTGAGCCACCACACCCGGCCTGATCTCTGATTTTTTAGTGAGACGAACGAGAGCCACCTAAGGATCTGGTAAATGGTTGAAATATAACTACCATCTGGATCAGTCTGCCATAGAACTTTTTTTTTTTTTTTTATACAGAGGCTCACTCTTTGCCCTGGCTTGAGGGCCATTGTGTTAGCCTACCTCACAGCAACCTCAAACTCCTGGGCTCAAGCAATCCTTCTGCCTCAGCCTCCCAAGTAGCTGGGACTACAGGCATGCACCACCATGCCCGGCTAATTTTTCTATATGTACATTTAGTTGGCCAATTAATTTCTTTCTATTTATAGTAGAGATGGGGTCTCACTCTTGCTCAGGCTGGTTTCGAACTCTGGACCTCGAGCAATCCGCCCGCCTCGGCCTCCCAGAGTGCTAGGATTACAGGCGTGAGCCACCTCGTCCAGCCTCCCATGGAACTCTTAAGAATTCATTCAGAGGGCGGTAAACATGAAGAATCATTCTCAATTGAGGACACTGAAAATCACTATCTATCTATATTGCCACAGAAATGACCCTAAGCTGCAAGGACCACAAAGCCCACATCCATTAGGAGCTTACAGACAGTTCAAACAACATTCCTCTCCAACTTACCTCCGAGCATGCGGCCGGCTACTTCCAGAGTTGTCAGGGCCTCCACCCCACACTGGCCCAGGATAGCCTCATCCTCCAGGGGCGTGCCTGCCAGGAGCACGACTTGATCTTCCGGGGCGATGCCCTCTAGTGAGGCTACATGAGCCTACAAGGAGAAAGAAGACTCAAGCATTCTCGAGCGGTTCGACGATGAAAAGCAGAAAAAGGATGAAGTCCAGGGAGCACCAAGTAACCTTACCTTGATCTGGGCGACCGTCTCCTGGCCGGTCACCTCGAGGGTGTGTAGCTCCTGGGCGCGGACAAAGAGCTGCATGTTGGCGTCTGAAGAAATAAAGGCGGCTTGTAAGAAGAAATGCTCTGTTACAAAGAAGGCCAGGGAATGAAAAGCAGCCCAGAGGAATCGCGCTGGGATGGAAGTGGTTGCGGTGGCTCACGTGCGGAAGGCAGGAGTCTGCCACGGAGGTCGGATCGTGACTGGACCAGGGCCACGGAGCAACAACCCTCGTACCTCGATTTCCCCCGCGCCCTCTGACCTAGCGGGAAAGCTGCTACTAAGCTCTCCGAATTTAGCTGTGGCCAAAGCCTTACCTGAAGCACAGCCCCCGCAGCCGCTACCACGAAGATGGAGTCGAGAAAGAGGAAGGAGCGAGGACGCGCACGTCCTCACCGCCGGCTGCGTGCTACGTCACTACTGAGCGACCGCGCGGGCTTCTTATTTTTGTACCACCCAAGGCGGTCCTAGCTCCGCCTACTTGCGCTCTGCGCAGGCGTTCTTCCGTCCCAGGCAACGCGAGCAAGGTGGGGAGGGGGGCGCGACAAGACCAGTTGCGCGCGCAATAGGCTAGCGTATGCGGGGCGTTCCAAGATGGCAGCTACCATGTTGCGAGTTACCCTACGCGGCTGGCTACCCGGCGTCCAGCGGGGCTGCGGGTTACGGCTGTTGGTGAGTTCTGAGCTTGGATCTTAGGGCAGCGGGTTGGGTGTATCATCGTTATTCATTGTAACCCTGAATGGCTGGGCGTGGCGGCTCACGCCAGTAATCCTAAGACTGTGGGAGGCCGAGGTGGGAGGATCGCTTGAGCTCAGGAGTTCGAGACCAGCCTGAGCAAGAGCGAGACCCGTCTGTACTAAAAATAGAAAGAAACTAGCTGGACAACTAAAAATATATAGAAAAAATGAGCCCGGAGTGGTGGCGCATGCTTGTAGTCCCAGCTACTCAGGAGGCTGAGACAGAAGGATCTCTTTTTGAGACAGAGTCTCACTTTGTTGCCCAGGCTAGAGTGAGTGCCGTGGCGTCAGTCTAGGTCACAGCAACCTCAAACTCCTGGGCTCAAGCGATCCTAATGCCTCAACCTCCCGAGTAGCTGGGATTACAGGCATGCGCCACCATGCCCGGCTAATTTTTTGTATATATATTTTTAATTGGTCAATTAATTTCTTTCTATTTTTAGTAGAGACGGGGTCTCCTTCTGGCTGGTTTTGAACTCCTGACCTCGAGCAATCCGCCTGCCTGGGCCTCCCAGAGTGCTAGGATTACAGGCGGTAGCCACCACGCCCGGCCGAGGAGGATCTCTTGAGCCCAGGAGTTTGAGGTTACTGTGAGCTAGACTGACGCCACGGCACTCTAGCTGGGGCAACAGAGTGAGACTGTGTCTCAAAAAATAAATAAATAACCCTGAAAATCGCATCCCTAGTTGGGGCCTTAGTTTTCCCTTCTAATTGGGGTCACTTGTTTTGAGTGTAGATGCAAGACTGAGAGAAAGTGGCAGAGACTGGAGTGTGCTCTGGGAACAGTGTGGTGGTTGGAATTTGGCTGCAGGGCAGCCCTGGTTAGTCAGGATTCAGAAGAGCTGCACATCGACTCTCGCTGCCTAATTTTTCCAAGGGGAAACCATTACACAGGGTAGGCACCGGTCCCAGATCATTGGTGACACCTTTGGGAACACAAAGCTCCAGATATTCAAGCCACTTCATTCTGTTTCTCTGCTGTCCTTGTAACCCTGACCCTATCAGAACTCCAGAGTGTCTGTTGGGAGGTGTCCCAAAAGGATCTTTAGGCTGGAGAATGGGAGGACAGACTCGAGTGCGACCTTGATTAGATAGTTTATCATCTAATTTCCTTTTCTTCCTTTCTTTTCTTTCTTTCTTCCTTCCTTTCCTTTTTCCTTTCCCCTTTCCCTTCCTTTCCCCCCCTTTCCCCTTCCCGTCCCTTCCCTTCTCCCTTCCCCTGTCTCGTTCTGTGCTCTGGCTAGAGTGCAGTGGTATCATCATAACTCATTGCAACCTCAAACTCCTGGGCTCAAGTGATCCTCCTGCCTTAGCCTCTCGAGTACTTGGGACTTACAGGCGTGTGCCACCACACTCAGCTGTGTAACTATTTTTCTTTTTGAGACAGAGTCTCGCTTTGTTGCCCAGGCTAGAGTGAGTGCCGTGGCATCAGCCTAGCACACAGCAACATCAAACTCCGGGGCTTAAGTGATCCTGCTGCCTCAGCCTCCTGAGTAGCTGGGACTACAGGTGTGCGCCACCATGCCCGGCTAATTTTTTTTTCCATATATATATTAGTTGGCCAATTAATTTCTTTCTATTTATAGTAGAGACGGCGTCTCGCTCTTGCTTAGGCTGGTTTCAAACTCCAGACCTGGAGCAATCCGCCCGCCTTGGCCTCCCAGAGTGCTAGGATTACAGGCGTGAGCCACCTCGCCCGGCCTTGTGTAACTATTTCTTAATGTCATCCTCTTTCGGCTGTAAAAAGGGGGCAATAAAATACCTAATCTGTCACATTATAAAAATTAAGTGAAAACTATGCCCTTAAAGCATGTAGTACAGTGCCTGGCAGTGTCTATATGAAGCTAAAACTTTCTAGATAAGGGGAGGGATACTATCATGTGAGTGTGAGGGGGGAATTATCATGTTTGCTTCAAGTGCCCAATCCAGAACTAGAATGTTTCAACAGGATGTTCAAAGGAAACTTAAATATTAACAAATGCCATATTGGTTGTTCTTATGGTTGATCAACTTTTTGGAAATATACTTGTCATTTGAGTCCTACAGAAATCCTAAGAGAGGCAGGCTGTTCTGTGCACCTGAGCTTCTCTTCAAGTTCTACCTGCACTCTGCACCCTGGAAAACTCTACAAGGATCCATAACAAGGGTGGCACCAGTCCAAGGTTGGACAGGCAGTTGCTGGGCAGATATCCTCAAATAAGTGTTTTTTTGTGTACAGTTGCTATGGCCTTTGTGCAAGGTTGTGGTTGTCACAGTCTTTTGTGATGGTTCTCATTATTGGGCATTTGTGCATGAGAACCCTCAATTTATGGCCTTCCCCAGCTCTATTTGTCAATATTTTTAATCCAAGTGACTCCATTTTAATTCTGACAACTTTCAGACCTACCCCCAGCCTTTTATTTACGACATTTTCTCTGCCTATAACATTTCCTTTCTCTTCTTTCTTTTTTTTTTTTTTTTTTTGAGACAGAGTCTTGCTTTGTTGACCAGGCTAGAGTGAGTGCCATGGCATTAGCCTAGCTCACAGCAACCTCAGACTCCTGGGCGCAAGCGATCCTACTGCCTCAGCCTCCCAAGTAGCTGGGACTACAGGCATGCACCACCATGCCCGGCTAATTTTTTCTGTATATATTAGTTGGCCAATTAATTTCTTTCTAGTTATCATAGAGATGGAGTCTTGCTCAGGCTGGTTTCGAACTCCTGACATCGAGCAATCCACCCGCCTCGGCCTCCCATAGTGCTAGGATTACAGGCGTGAGCCACCACGCCCGGCCTCCTTTCTCTTCTTACTGAAGTTCTGCCTATCCTGTGTTGGGTGGGCTGTTGGAGACAAGGGTTTTTTGTTTTGCCTCAGAGCCAGACCCAGGGGCCTCCGGATTACCCCAGCTTTGTGGAGTCCGTGGATGAATACCAGTTTGTGGAGCGCCTGTTACCCCCCACCAGCATCCCCAAACCCCCAAAGCATGAACATTATCCCACCCCTAGTGGCTGGCAGCCTCCCAGAGGTGAGCTGGGTGATGGGGATGGTCTGAAGGCTGTAGGGAAGCATTCTCCCCACCAGTGGTCAGCCTGCCCTAGCTAAGGTTTTGGATTCCTCACTGGGTTCAGGACTCATGTCAAGATACACTCAAGGAAAGGCCCAGGATTGGAGCCCTGTAATTCACTGGTACCCATCCATCCACACTATTGGGATGGGATCGTCCCATGTGGGTAAAAGTAAAGCACAGAGAGAAAACCCAAGAGCTTGGATCTCCCCTCTCCCCCTAGCAGACTGTGTTCTATAATTGAGAACCCAGCTTGGAAGTCAGGGAGTTCTGGGTTTGAATTGGGCTCTGCTATTCACTGCTGATATGATTTTTAGTTAATCACTTAGCTTCTCCCAACCTCGGATTCACCAAAATGAAGGTAATCTCTTCAGCACATAAAGCCCTTAGTGCCGAGCCCAACATATGGTAGGTGTTCAGTGCTTGTAAATCTCAATCCCTTTGTTCCAGAGATTGATTTCAGCTTCCCTGACCCAGTGGAGAAGGGCAAGGATTGGCCCCATAGGGGGACCCTTGGGGTACTAGGGCAAATAATTTGGTCCTGACTCTAAACTGAGGGGAAGAGATCCTCTGAACTGAAGTCTGAAGGTGGCTTTGTCCAGTTGGGTGCCCTGACCCTCTGCAGACTCTGTGAGGGAAGGGCTTTGGCCGAGCTGGGATGAGGTCTAGGAAGAGTTGGCTCATCACTCACCCTCCTTGTCACAGACCAACCACCCAACCTGCCTTACTTTGTCCGGCGCTCTCGGATGCATAACATCCCTGTCTACAGGGACATCACACATGGCAACCGCCTGATGACTGTGATCCGGAAGGTGGAGGGGGACATCTGGGTAAGTGGATGGGTGGGTTGGGGTCCGGTCGTGACCCTTTGAGGGCTGTAGGGATGGGAGTCCTCTAGAGGGGAAGGACTCTTGGCCAGGCCTGATTTGTCATCTTCCTCCAGGCCCTGCAGAAAGATGTAGAAGAGTTTCTGAGGCCACTGCTGGGGAAGACACCCATCACCCAAGTCAATGAGGTGACAGGTACCCTGCGGATTAAAGGCTACTTTGACCAGCAGCTCAAAGCCTGGCTCCTGGAGAAGGGCTTCTGAGGCCCAGCTGAGCAGCCTGCATGATGGCGTTACAACAGACTGTAGTCCAAGGGACCTCAGGAGGAGGGATGTGGGTGTCGGAGCCCCTGGGACAGGGATACAGAGAGGGCTAAGGGCTTGGGCAGTGCAGAGTGTCAGGCCTTTTTGCATAAAGGGATAAATGGGACTCTGTGCATAGGTGTCAGCGCTGGGGGAGAGCTACCTGACACTGGAGACCAACCAGGAACACCCAAGCGACTGGGGGATGTTGGCTGCTGTCCCTCTCCTACACTTTGGCTTCTTCCTGCATTGGGGTTCCTTGGGCTCAGCTATTCAGATTCGAGGGGTTATTATCTGGTGGAAACAGTAGCCCAACCTAATTTAGGGGAGGGTAGCACAGGGTACAGCCACTGGGCAGGTTCCTTCCTTTGCCTTCTAGGGCTCACTGCTGCAAACATCCCTGAGCCCTTGCTCTAGGCCTGACTTGGTATAGGCTATGGAGACTACAGATTTCTCAGGCATGGGTCCTGGAGACCTTAAGTTCCAAGTGCAGTGCTGAGCGTGGGGGCACAGAGTGCCCATGTCAGCCCCTGGACTCTTCTATCTGGTGGAGAGAGGTAGGAGGCCCATTCTGGATCTCTGTTCCTTTCCAGACCAGACTTGGGCCTGACAGCATTTCCAGCTCCTGGATGTTAAGTGATTAGCTCTAGCTGGTCCTACCACCAGGGAGTGCCTGGGAGCTCCTTGCAGCCCAGCACAGGGCCATCCTCCCCAGCCTGCTGACCTGGAATCAAGGGTAGCCTTTTGTCCTGCCATCACATCCCACCCAGCTAGCCTTCACATTTGCCCCATCCTTGGAGTCACAGGCTAAAGGCCTGAGGTCCCACCCCATGGCAGCATCAAACTGGCTAAGACAGTTTTCACATTCTGGCTCTCCTACTTGGTCTCTTACCTAAGGCATCGTATTGAACTTATCTGGGGCTCAATTTTTCCACATGTAAAATGGGCACATCTTCCCAATCGGTTCATGGTCAACAGTGTCCCAAGGGTAGTGCTGGCTTATGTGAAACCCTCACTCCTGGAGATTATAGGCTCAAGTCTACAGCCTCAGCAAGGAAATGGAGCCCGACACACTGATGCTATGACACAAGCCCCACCAATCGTTAATGCAAGTTTTTATTTGGCCGTATATACAATTTAAGCTATTAAAATTTGTACAATATTTACAAATTAAATAATCATCTGAAACTGTCTCCAGCAACTCTTGTAACACAAAACCGAGGGGGAAAATACCAGGGCAGGCAGGCCTTGGCTCCTGTGGTCCCTCCCTGGCCGACAGCCTTTTCTAAACTGGAAAGACCAGGAGCCCAGCACTCCTGCTTCTCTTTCTGGAGTTTAAGCATTCAAATTCAAAAGACAAAATTTAAGCCAAAAGACACACGACCAAAGAATTCCAATTCTAAACTCAAGAAAAGTTCTGCAAGTTGAGAAGTGGCCTTTCTTGGGTTCTGGGTCCGCAGTGGTTAGGGAGCAGGCACACTAGCCTTCAGCCTGGAGCGTGGCTGTGCAGTGGCTGCTGGGTGAGATGGGTCAGTCTCACCTGAGAAGCTGCAGGGGAAAGGGGCCTGGGGGAGGGGAGGGGCAGGGTCCCTCAGTGCTGCCCGCCTGCCCCCCCACCCCCAGGCACTCCTTTCCCTGAGTTGTGTGGTTGCCAGTAAGACGTGGAAATGCCACAGGGCATAGGGGGGCACAGCCACCACCACAAAGGGCTTCTGGGGAGATTAGGGTAAGAAAAGGAAATTGGTACCAGTCTTGGTGGGTGGGCTGGGGAGCAAGTTCCTGGCCTGCCTCCAGGCCCTCTGGAGCCCACATTTGGGAAAGGGAGCTAATACTGTTCGGCACTGCAGTGTGACTCCGCACACACAAGCAGGGCTAGGAGGGGCTGCCCCTTCTCCCAGAAAGGAATGGGGGAAGGCGGCTTCCCAGAGGCTGAACTTTCTGCCTTCATGGCCCCAGCTGGACACTGGGCTAAGGAGTTGGAGAGGAAAGCTGGAACTACCCACCCCCCACCCCCCAAAAGCCCCATGGCTGCCAGGGATTCTAAGGGCTGGAGTCAACTGGGAACTCAGGCCTCTCTGCACTTGGCCTAGGGGATGCTGCCTCCTCTTCCTCAGAGCCGGGGGTTACTACTCCCTGGTGCAAATAGAGGGAGCTGGCACTTGGTGGCAGGACGTGTTCTAGGGCTGCTCAAGAGAGCAAGGGCAGGGGCCAGGGCCGGGGCAGTGTCAGTGGGCAACAGGGGACTCCAACTTCTGCAGGCGGCGGCGACGCAGCTCTGCAGCATCAGGCTCTCCATCCTCAGGCAGCTCCTCGGTGCCCACTGACTCAGGAGCTGGGGACAGAGAGGTCAGAAGTGAGAACCAGGGAAGTCCCCTGCCCCACCCCTGGGGCCTAATTACACTTACCTGGAGGCTTTTCAGTTTCAGGGGCTGGTGGGGAGGCTCCTGGGGATGGGGTGGTGGCCTCAGAGCTGGGGATGCTGGTGGAGGAGGCAGCAGCAACAACTGGGGGGGCAGTCTCCTCAGTGGGGTTGACTGAAGTGGCAGGCCGAGGGGGCCTGGGAAGAGAAGGGAGGAGAGGTGGACCTGGCTTGGGCAGATTCTCTTGCCCTTGGTGAACCTTGTAGGACAGAGTCTGGCCTGATGTGCCTCTGCAGCCCCAGTGACCAGCAGACACAAGTGAACACGTGTTGAATGGAACCCTCAAGGGCCAAGTAATTCTGTCCTCTAGATTGTGAACCACTTGTAGGCATGGACTATTGACCTGTTCACTTTTACCCTGGAGTGTCAGGCACCTTATAGGGTACACACCAAATAAGTCCCAGAGCACTCAAGCCTTGGACTCCAGTTCCTCTCCAAGCCTGTGCTGTCATTACTGGGTGCCAGGCACTGGGTACTTGTCATGTAAAAAGAGCACTTAAGGGGAAGATCTGGAGTGGGGATTATGATACAAAACCTGTTTGGTACAGTGTACACTGTTCAGGTGATAGGTATATTAAAAGCTTAGACTTCTCCACTATGCAATTCAGCTATGTAACAAAAATCATTTGTACCCCCTAAATCTACTTAAATAAAAAATGAAAAAAAATAGCTCTTACAACCCCTCTATTCTGATGAAGTAATGGAGCTCACAAAGCAAGTGAGCAATGAAACCAGCTCCTGGACTTGGCCCAGGATAGCTCTAAGTGACTTCCTATTATTTGCTCCCTCAGTTCATGGGCAGCAATTCCCAGTCACAGTGTCACCATACCCGAGGGTGTTATTTGTTGAACTAATAAAGCACTGCAGATTCTGAATAATTTGCCTTTGGAAAAATACAGAGGCACAAGATTCAAGGTCAGCTCTCTAAAATACATCGCCCCTACTTAGATCCAGACATGTCTTGTGGAGTGGGAGGATTAAAAAGGTACCAGGAGTCAAAAACTCCCTGAATCCCTGCCCTGGGCTGGCCTGAAGATAGGTGGCCTGAATCAGCAGGTGTCAGGGTGGCAGGAGAGCCAAAGGCCGAGAACCGTTGCTGGGAACCTCTTGGCAGCTCCGCTCCTTCACAAACCCATCCCATGTCCCCCACGCAGACGCACCCCAAGGAGGCCAGCACAGTGAGGTACTGGTTGATCTGCAGCATGGCAGCGTCCAGCAGCGTGTGGATGTTGCGCAGGCTCTGCAGCCGGGCCTCCAGGTGCTGCCGTTCGTGGCCTTCCAGAGCTCGCAGCTCCTCTGGGGTCAGCCCAGCAAAGCCCGCGGGGGGCACAGGCATTGGGGGGAAGGCTGGAGAGAGGTAGAGGCTCAGTCTGGGCTGCCTGGGCCTGATACCACCCCAGCCTCCAGAACAACCTGGGGAGGAGCCCAGCTTACCGAAGGGTGGAGGCAGAGGCATGCCCATCCAGGGAGGTGGGAAGGGGAAGCCTGGGGCAGGGCCGGCCTCTGCCGCAGTGCCAGAGCCAGGTGCTGGGGCAGAGGCAGCACTGGTGCCAGCAGCTGTGGTTGTGGCTGCTCCACTGGGCCGAGAAAGGGCCGCTGAAGCAAGAACAAGATGTGACTGTTGCTGGGCCTCATTCCATCCCTGCCACCCACCCCCCCCCCCCCAGCTGTCACAGCACCCAAAAGGCTCACCTGCACTAGTGGATGGAGGGGCCACAGCCTCTCCTGAGCTGGGGGGAGGTGGGACAGGTGGAAAGGGGCCCATGGGAGGCCACAGCGGGAACATGCCTGGAGGAAAAGGTGGCAGGAGGCCCTGGGGGACTGCAGAGAAAGGACAGAGTGATGAGAAAAGGGCCAAACTAAGATAGACCCAACTCCCAAGCAGCAGGCTTGGCTACTGAGAGCTCTGTCCTCTACCCATGGGCCCCTGCACTTAGCACTTGTTACATGGACAGCAAGCATCTATTTCTTATCTTTTCACCCCTCCCCAGCTCTGACTGTGATGCTGGAGGACAGGGACTCTGATTCCCCAGCATCTCCCATACCCAGACCAGGGCAAGTACCCAATGGTGTACTGAACGGATAAATGAAGGGACACTCACAGTTAGGGGGCTGGGGCAGAAGTGGTGGGGCATGGGGGGCAGGGGGTGGCCCCTGATCCGCAGGCTCTGGGGGTGGTGGTGACTGGGCTGGTAGCGATGCCCGCAGGACATCCATACGGCAGGTAGGGCAGGTCTGCTGCCGCTGGAACCAGGAGCGCAAGCAGCTGGGGGTCAAGACCAGGCAGTGGTCAGCAGGTCTGTAGGGGCCTGCCTACGGGGCCTGCGCCCTGATGTGCAGGCTCCCTGGGGCCTCTCCCACCTGGTATGGAAAATGTGGTTGCAGGGCAGTCTCTTGGCACCAGTCACCATCTCTTCTCGGCAGATGATGCAGACATTGTCCATTGCCTGGAGTTCCTCTGGGGTGGCATCGGGATACCTGGTTAGGATGCAGGGATGTGTGAGATCCAGAGCTGGAAGCAGGGGGATCTGGGGCAGAGCTTGGGAGAGGAGCCGAGAGAAGCCTACTTACAGTGTGTTCATGTTGCGGATGGCTCGGCGAGACATGATGGCATCTGTCACAGCTTTCTTGAACTGTCTGAAAGGACAGTCAGTGAAAACAGGAAGAGGGAGGGGAGGGGTCAGGTCAGGAGGGTGGAGGGACAGGGCTAGGCTCACCTCATGGCCAGATACATGGGCCGGATGGCAAAGAGTGGGAAGGTGTGCACCTTGATCATGATGGTCATGAAGGCCATGTACAGCAGAACCTTGATGAAGCCTAGGGGAGGGATGCACAGGGCAGTGGGTCACTGGGTCTGGCAGGCAGAGTGGGGGACACCTGTCCAGGTCAGAAGAGGCCCAGGCTCCTCTCACCTGTAAAGAGCTCTGTGTAGAGCATGTACACGGCCTTGTTGTCCCAGGGGTTCTCGCTCTGGAGGTCCACAGAGTGCAGCACATACTTGATGAAGATGGTGAGCACCATCGTCATCAGGATGGCGTACTGAAAAAAGTGGGGAATGTGGGGACATAAACACACAGCTCCTCTTGGTGCAGCCACACTCTGATCCACCCAGGCCTGTGTACAGCAGGGTGCAGTGGTACAAGCACAGGGTCTGGACACAGCCAGGGTCCTCCTAGCTCCCCCATTCACTCGCTGTGAGTTTACTGGCAACTCACTGAATCTCAGTTTGCTCATCTGTACGTGACAGAATTGACCCTTTATAACAGTGTTGTCTTGCTGATTAAGAGATGTGGGTCAGGAGCTCAACACCGGGCCTGGCATGCAGTAAGTGCTCAACAAATATGAGCTATTGGCCAGCCACGGTGGCTCATTCCTGTAATCCTAGCACCCTGGGAGGCTGAGGCAGGAGGATTGCTTAAGCCCAGGAGTTTGAGGTTGCAGTGAGCTATGAGGAGGCCACTGCACTCTAGTGGGAAAACAGAACAAGACCCTGTCTCAAAAAAAACAAAAAACAAAAAACAAACCCTAGCTGTTGTCACTGAACACATTCTTCCTCTGCCAGGGACTTGCCTCCCCTGTTTTCCATCAAGCTAATTCCTTCCTGTCCATCAACAGCCAGCTCTGGCATCAGCCTCCAGAAAGCCTTCCCTGAGCCCCAAGGTGGGGCTCCTCCTCCCTTCCACCCTCTTTTTGCACTTTTCCCTGATTGCCTAGGGGTGCACATGTCAGGGCAGGGGCTAGATCTGTCTGATCAATGCTCTTTGATGGCAGCCTGGGGCTGGCTGCGTAGCAGGTGCTCAGGCACGTGCAGTGCCACCACAGGCTTGTACCCCCAATCTCCCAAGCCAGTTTTACCTCAAAGCCAAACACCAGCTGCACAGAAGCCCCACGAGTCAGGATGCTGTGATAGGCGTGGCTGACGAAGAGGAAGTCCAGGATACCCAGGAGGAACATAAGGGCTGTGGGGACCCCCCAATTGGGGGTGGGTGGGGTCAACCCAGGGCTTGACAGCCACTTCCTGCACTAGGACAGCCCCACCCCCAAGCCCACCATGGCCCCAGCCAACCCGGCAGGTGGGCACACTCCACTAAACCCCGCCGTCTGGGAAATCCCATTTTGCCTTGAGGGGGGTCACTGGGGCTGCCCAAGCTCCAGGTGAGGAGGCAGAGCTACATGCCCTGGCAGCTGAGAAGCCCTGGGGTGGAACAGGACAGAGACGATGCAAATTAACTTCCTAAATTATCTTTCCTGTACAGCTGTCGGCTGAGGGCGCAGCCTGTGCTCTGGGGCGCGGGTCCATGCCTAGTGACTGTTCGTGGTCCAGTCCTCCATGGTGCCTCTCCTCCCTTCGGCCCCCTCCCGCCATGAGTCTCACTCACAGACAATGCGGCAGTGAAAGAGCCAGGAGATGTTGGGGCTGCGCTCCATCTGAGGCAGAGCAGAGAGGGGACCTGTCAGGAAGGCTGGGGCTCACCCCACAATCCCAACCCAGGCTGCACTGCCCCCTAAGCCTGCTCCAGGGAACCCCCTGACCCGACTCACAAAGTCCACACGGTCCTCTGCCAGCCAGTGGAAACATTTGAGGAAGAGAAGGAGCGTGAAGAGCGCAACAAAGCGCGGGCTGAAGTCGTCCCGGAAAACAGTGAAGGCCAGACAAGTTTCAGTGACGGCATACCAGGAACGTTCCAGGAGGTGCTGGGGTCAGGCAGGGAAAAACATGGAACCAAGACATGATGCCTGCCCCGTGCCCTGCCCCTTACCTTTGGGGCGGCCAACCTCTTACCTCCATCTCTGCTGCCCTCAGCTGCCCAAAGAACACCTTGCCCATCACCTTGCCCAGGAGGAAGACAAGGACAAAGGCCTGGATGTACAGGACCTAGGAGCAGGGAAAGGCTATGGTTTGAAGTCACTTTCTGCTTTCCTCTGCCTGGGGCTCATCATTCAGGAACCTCCTATGCCCATCACAGTTTATTTAAAGTTAGACAGCTGGTGTCTACTTCTCTTCTGCCCTCCTTACCTGACCTGTAGCCCCGCCCCTGTCCTAGGCAGACTCCTCCTTCCCTCTCAGGGAGTTCCTCCCTCCCCGAGTCCTGAACTCACAGCCATGCTGGGGCTGGACTTGGTCAAGTACACGACAGTGGGGTAGAACTGGTGTTTGAGGTAGTAGGCGTGAGCCACCACGGCCCCCGTCAGCGCCAGGCTGGCCGCCATCATCACTGCGGTGCGGAACATTGCCCTGGCCCGGAGACCTGCATGGGAAAAGAAAACAAAAGCATTTATGTGATGCTCATGCCGTGCAAACCCAGCACAGTGCCTGGCACAGCGTCAATAAATAGGAGAAAGGGGGAAAATTGCATTTCACCCTCACAATCATCAAATCAAGAATAGTACATGCTTCCCCACTTTACAAATAAAACTGAGACTCAAAGGGGTTATGTGATCACACGAACGCAAGGCCTGGAACCTAGGTTAGTCTTGTTTCAAATCTAGGGCTCTTTCCACGATGTCTGCCAAACCGCCTCCTCTAGGGAGGCAATGAGGAAAGGCAGCAACGTCGGAGGAGGGAGGAACTGCCACCACTGACCCTCGAGTGAAGGTGCTGGGATGGGAGGCCCAAGCAAAAATCTGCTCCAGGGGCGGGAACGCGGCCTGGGCAGGGAGAAGCTAAGGCGCAGGGGGCCGCAGCCTGGGTAGGCTACAGTGCCGGTGACAGCTGTGCCAGGGTGGGTAGCTCGGACGCGCGCCCCACGGGAGCGAGCTAGGTACGTCAGCCTGGAACCCTGGCGCCCCCCAACCCCCAGGGCACTGTCAAGTCAGGGCCCTCGAGAAACGGCCGACCGGCAGGGTGCAGTGGCGGCACAGAGTGGGACCGGGCTGCCTTCACTGCCGCACACCTGTGAGCACCAGGAGTTGCGAGCGTCGCAGGCGGGGCCCAGCCTTTGGGAGAGCGGCCGCCCGGGCGCTCCAAGTCTGCCACCAGCTGACAGGCCGAAAGCGGGCGTCGGGGCTGAGGGGGCGCGCAGATCCCGGAGACCTCTAGGGGACAGTCCGGGTCCGGACCCCAACCACAACCCGGGCTAGACTTCGTCACACTCACCAGGACCCCAGCGCCGCGAGCCCGCTCAGTCCCCGCGACTGCGGCGGCCGCTCGGGTTAACAGCACTCCCCACCCCCTGCGAACCGGAACTTCGGGGGTAAGACACCTCACTTCCGGCGGCGCGGGGCGCGGCGTGGGTCATACCAAAGGCGTCCCCCCCCCCGCTCGCAGTGTCCCCTGCGGTGCCGGAAATGGCTGTTTCTGTAGCGAATCTGGGCTTCGTGCCCACGGGGACGGGCTGAGCAAGAGACACGAGAGGTGGTCGGAACGGAGTAAGCGGGGCGGGGGGAGTCGGGCCCCCTGTTTATTAGTCGCAGATGGTATGGCCTGGACCTCTGGGTGGCCTCAACCTACTCGTGGGGGACGCTGGTAGCAAAGCGGCTGGAAGGTGGCGCGTGAGCGCGCCGTACCACTAGGAGGGGGAATGTGCAAAGGACAGACTTTACAGGCAAGGGGAATAAAATGCTTTAGATGCTCATTCCAGGCAGAGTCGCAACAGTCTGACAGGTGTTCTCTGGGAGAACTGCATGCGGAAAACAAAAATTTGTCTTCTGGGTGATCCCTCCCGGTGCTGAGTGGGAGTGAATTGGGTCCCGTGTCTGTCACTGATTGGTTGCAATAAAGTTACGCGGACCAATGAGGAAAAGAAAGGGAATTTGCTAGCCTATAAAAAGAAAAGAGCAGGTGAGTGGTTGCTAGGGGCGGAAGGCTGCGTTGCCTAGGACTGGGTCCTACCCCAGCTGGCTGATAGCGAAAGTGCAGTCCGTGGGCAGGTGATCCTTGCCTGGCCGCCGCGAAAGGGAGGGGGAGCCAGGTGTGCCCAGCACCGAGGAAAAGACAGACCTTCAATTTCTGCTCATCTTGGGACGAGAGTGTTGTGTGCAAAGGAATTGACTTCAGCGCCTCATGCCCACACCCCTCTCAGTGCCTACAGTTTTGCTGGCGCTCTATTGTTTAGCCCTGGGCCATCGCCAAGACCCCCATGGTCTTGGGCTGCCCCGTAATTCAGTTTGTGACTGAGTCTCAGCCATCTGGGCCCGCTCATTGAGGGAATGTGCCTGGCGTTTTCACTCCGTCATCTCGTGTAACAACCATCAGTCACCACGTTTGTGAGCTAGGTGGTGCTGTTCCCATTTTAAACGTGGAACCTGTGAGATTCAGAGGTTTAACCAGACCTCTGCTAGGATTGGCGCCGGGTCTGCCTCTAAATCCCTGGACTATTGATCTCAGCCACCTTCCCCACCACCTGTTGAGCTGGCAAATTCAGCTCGTAACGAGTTACTGAGTTGCCCTCCACCCCCATAAGGCCATCTATGACTTTCTAATGACTACATCCAATGGTCAGCTTTCAGTCCTTGCCTGACTCAACCTCTCTACCCTCCTTGAAATTCTCCTCCCTAAGCGTCTGTGACCCACATGACCCTACTTTTCTCTTTTCTCTTTGGCTATGCATCTGCCCCCTTCCTCTGCCCACACCTTTATTTAAATGTTGGTGTCCACATTGGCCCCTTCTCTTTACCTCTCTTGTATGATTTCCTCTGCTTCTGTGGATTCAACCCCTGCACCCAGAGCCTGATGACTTCCACCTGGGTCTCTCCTGCTTTTAAAACAGTTCAGTGTGCCTAACGCCATCCACACCCCAGCTCCAAAAACCTGGGCATCATGTTCACTGTGTTCCTCTCCATTTGCCCCCACATCCAAACTGGTAGATAAGTCGTTTGTTCAGTTGATTAGTCTACAAATATGTATCAGCTCTCTGATCCCCCAACCCCAACCCTGTTCTAGAGACTTGGGATGTCAGTGAACAAAACAAAAATCTCTGCTTTGGGAGAGGTTATCCTAGTAGATGTGATAAGCCACCAAACCATAGACATAATGTGAGTGAAAAATCTACTATGTTGGAAGGTAGTAAGTGCCACAGGGAAAAAAAGTAGAGCAGAATAAAGGGGATCAGGAGTGTGGTGGAGTGTTCAAAGCAGGTTGCAGTATCAGCAAGGATAATGGAGTAAGCCTCCTTGAGAAGGTGACATTTGGGCAAAAACTTGAAGGAGGTAATGGCATGAGCCAAGTGGATGTCTGGGTAAAGAGTTGCAGCTTAGTAAAGGTGGACTGGCCCTGGTGTGTTGAAGGAGGGCAGTGTGGCTAGAGTGGAACTAGTAGTAGGAGAGGGGCCAAGGCCAGATTGTGTTGGGCATTACTGGGACTTTGGGTTTTACCCTGAGTGACATGAGGAGCCACTGGACAGTGCTGAATAGAGGTGTGGTATGCGCTAGCTCCAGTGTTGGAATAGTCTGTGATAGGATGGAGGGCAAACGGGGGAGCAGGGAAACCAGTTAGGAGGCTCTTGCAGTGTGTTAGGCAAGAGAGGAAGTCTTGTTGACTCTACCTCCTGAGTGTCTCTAGAATTCATTCTTTCCCTACCATCTCCACTACCGCTGTGTTGTAGTCCAGACCATCATCATTTCATGCCTGGGCAAATGCCAGGCAAATCCCAGAACTTTGGGAGGCCAAGGCAGAAGATTGCTTAAGTTTGAGACCAGGCTGGCAACATAGTGAGACCCTATCTCTACAAAAAATATTTTAAATCAGCCAGGCATGATGGTGCATACCTGTAGCCCTATCTATTTGGGAGGCTGATGCAGGAGGATAGCTTGAGCCCAGCAATTTGAGGCTGTAGCGAGTTATGATTATGCCACTGCACTCCAGCCTGGGCAACAGAGTGAGACACTGTCTCTAAAAAGTAAATTTAAAAAACCCCAGCAAATCAAACCTAAAGTAAACAAAATAAAGAAAGTAATGAATTCCAAAGAAGAAATTACTAAAATAGAAAAACAATAGAGAGGGCCAGGGTCGGTGGCTCACGCCTGTAATCCTAGCACTCTGAGAGGCCAAGGCGGGTGGATTGCTCCAGGTCAGGAGTTCAAAACCAGCCTGAGCAAGAGCGAGACCCCTTCTCTACTATAAATAGAAAGAAATTAATTGGCCAACTAATATATATAGAAAAAAAAAATTAGCCAGGCATGGTGGCACATGCCTGTAGTCCCAGCTACTCAGGAGGCTGAGGCAGCAGGATTGCTTGAGCCCAGGAGTTTGAGGTTGCT
This sequence comes from Mirza zaza, assembly GCA_008750895.1. Lineage (NCBI taxonomy): Eukaryota > Metazoa > Chordata > Mammalia > Primates > Cheirogaleidae > Mirza > Mirza zaza. Next base: position 26,269 of record VSMD01105099.1, read on the forward strand.
GTGAGCTAGGCTGACGCCATGGCACTCACTCTAGCCTGGGCAACAAAGCAAGACTCTGTCTCAAAAAAAAAAAAAAAAAGAAAAGAAAAGAAAAACAATAGATAAATCAATGAAAGTAAAAGTAAGTTCTTTGAGAAGATCAATAAAATTGATAACCCCTTTGGCCAGGTGTGGCGACTCATGCCTGGAATCCCAACAGTTTTGGAGGCTGAGGCAGAAGAGTCACTTGAGACTGGGAGTTCAGAATTGCAGTGAACTGTGATTGATCCATTGTACTCAAGCTAGGTGAGACAGTGAGACCGTGTGTCTAAAAAATAAAAATAAAAATACCTATCATACAAAGTGGTGGAGATGGTATGGAGCAACTAGAACTCTCATATATTGCTTGTGAGAATCCAAGATGGTATAACCATGTTAAAGAAAAGTTTGGTAGTTTCTTATAAAGTTCAACATACATTTACTGTATGACCCAGCAGTTACATTCTTAAGTTACCCAAGAGAAATGAAAATATATGTTTATATGACTGGTGATAGCTTCTCAAATGGTTTCCAGGAACAGGGGCTGGGGGAGGGAATGAATTGCACAGTGGCACAAGCAAACTTTTTTGGGTAGTGGGAATGAACATTGTATAGCACTGTAGCAGTGGTAATTATGTGACTTATACATATTTGTTAAAGCATATAGAATTGTATACTTAAAATTGGTAAATCTTACTTTATGTCATTGTTAATTATAACTCAATAAAGTTGACACAAAAATTGTTGTAAGCAAGTACACATTTTGACCTAGAATTTCCCCTTTCAGGAGGCTATCCTGTTTAAGAGCTTGTACGTGAGCCCAAAGATGTAAGCTCAATGATAATATCTATGGCATTGTTTGAAATAGTAAGACAAAATAATAGAACCACATATCCATTAGGAAGAGAATGGTTAGATCCAACTGATCCAATAATAATCTTTTTAAAAAGCAGACTTAAAAGAATATCAGACCCTTCCATAATAAAAAGTAACCAAAACTAGGAATAGATGAGAACTTCCTCAACCTGATAAATGGCATCTGTGAAGAATCCATAGCTAACGTCATATTTAATGATGATGATTCAATTGTTTTCTCTCTAAGATCAGCTACAAGAAAAGAAAGGTCCACTCTTGCCACTTCTTTTTAACACTGTACTGGAGGTTCTAGCCAGGAGAGTTAGGCAAGGAAAAGACATAAAAGGCATCCAATTAGAAAGGAAGAAGTAAAACTATGTCTATTTGCAGATAACTGGATCTTGTTATAGAAAATCCTAAGGAATCTACGTCCCCCTCCCAAAAAAAACTATTACAACTAATAAGTGAGTTTCAGCAAGGTTTCAGGATAAAAGATCAATATACAAAAATAAATTGTGTTTTTATAAACTAGCAATAAGCAATCCAAAAAATGATGAAACCAAACAAGCAATTCCATTTACAATTCATCGGAAAGAATAAAATGCTTAGGAATAAATTTAACAAAAAAGTATTAGACTTGTGCACAGAACACTACTAAACATCGTTGAAAGAAATTAAAGACCTAAATAAATGGAAAGACATCTCTTGTTTATGGATTTGAAAAACTTATTAAGATGGCACTACTCCCCAAATTGATCTAAAACTTTTACACAATCTCTACAAAATATTCCACCTGCCTTTATTGCTAAAATTGGCAAGCTGATCCTAAATTTCATGTGTAAATGCAAGAGACCAGAATAGACAAAATAATCAGAAAGGGGAAATGGAGGACGATTTTAAAACTTACTATTAATAGAAAGCTACAGTAATCAAGATGACATGACACCAGCATTAGGATAGACAAATCAATGGAATAGAACTGAGAATCCAGAAATAAACATTTATGGTCAATTGATTTGGATTTATTTGTTTAGTTTTACTTTTTTTTTTTTTTTATGAGGGGGGATGTTCAGTTGCCTTTTTTTTTTTTTTTATTGAAACAGAGTCTCACTCTGTGGCCCTGGGTAGAGTGCAGTGGCATCATTGTAGCTCACTGCAACCTCCAAGCGATCCTCCTTCCTCAGCCTCCCAGGTAGCTGGGACTATAGGCGTGAGCCACAATGCCTGGCTGGGTTTTCTTTCTTTCTTTTCTTCCCTTCGTCCCTTCTTCCTCCCTTCCCTCCTTCCCTTCTTCCCTCCTTCCCTTTGTCCTTGCTTCCTTCCTTCCCCTCTTCCCTCCCTCCCTCCCTTCCTTCCTTCCTTTCTTTTTTTTGGAGACAAGAGTCTCACACTCTTGCCTGGGCTAGAGTGCCATAGTGTCAGCCCAGCTCACAGCAACCTCCAACTCCTGGGCTTAAGCGATCCTCCTGCTTCAGCCTCCCAGGTAACGGACTAGAGGCATGCGCCACCATGCCTGGCTATTTTTTTTCTATTTTTGGTTGTTTGGCGAATTTCTTTCTATTTTTAGTAGAGATGGAGTCTCTCTCTTGCTCAGGCTAGTCTCGAACTCCTGAGCTCAACAATCCTCCTACCTCAGCCTCCCAGAGTGCTAGGATTACAGGCATGAGCCACCG
>VSMD01105099.1:28879-103452 GCA_008750895.1 Mirza zaza
TCTCCTCTCCTCTCCTCTCCTCTCCTCTCCTCTCCTCTCCTCTTTCTTTTCCAAAGTACTGTAAATACTTTGGAAAAGTATTTGGGGTCTCACTCTAGCTCAGGCTAGTCTCAAAACTCTTGAGCTCAACCAGTCCTCCCACCTTGGTCTCACAGAGTTCTAGGATTACAGGCGTGAGCCACTGCACCCAGCCCCATCAATTGATTTTGAACAAGGGTCCCAAGACAATGCAATGGAATAGTCTTGTCAACAAATGGTGCTGGGATACCTACCTCACACCATACCCAAAGTCTATCTCAAAATGGATCAAAGACCTAAAACTGTAAAGTCTTAGATTAAAATCTTCATGACTGTGGGCTAGGCAATATTTTCTTAGATGACACCAAAAGCACAGCAACAAAAGAAAAAATAGATAAATTGCACTTCATCAAAATTTAAAAGTTTTATGCTTTGAAGGATACCATCAAGAAAGTGAAAAGACAACCCACAGAGTGGGAAAAAATATTTGAAAGTTATATATTTGATAAGAGACTTGTATCTAGAATATATAAAGAGCTCTTACAATTCAATAATGACTCACTTAAAAGTGGGCGAGGAGCCTGGCATTGTGGCATGCATATGTAGTCCCAGCTACTCAGGAGGCTGAGGCTAGGAGTTTGAGGCTGCAGTGTGCTATGATTATGCCTATGAATAACCACTTCACTCTAGCCTGGACACCATAGCAAGACCCCATCTCTAAAAATATGAAATAAAAAAATGGGGAAAGGATTTAAATAGACATTTTTCCAAAGAAGATACAGAAATGGCCAATAGCTTTTCCACACTACCCAGAGGGGGAGGTCCATATGGTGTTGTTCTGGATTCCCATAGTAACTTAAAGGGAAACTTTCACGATGTCTGGAGCCCTTGATGTCCTGCAAATGAAGGAGGAGGATGTTCTCAGATTCCTTGCAGCAGAAACCCACTTAGGTGCACCAACCTTGACTTCCAAATGGAACAGTACATCTACAAAAGTAAAAGTGATGGCATCTACATCGTAAATATGAAGAGGACCTGGGAGGAGCCTCTGTTGGCAGCTCGTGCCATTGTTGCCAGTGAAACCCGTGCTGATGTCACTGTCATATCCTCCAGGAATACCGGCCAGCAAGCTGTGCTGAAGTTTGCTGCTGCCACTGGAGCCACTCCTATTGCTGGCTGCTTCATTCCTGGAACCTTCACTACCAGGTCCAGGCAGCATCCTGGGAGCGTGGTTGTGGATCCCAGGGCGGACCACCAGCCTGTCACAGAGGCGTCTTGTGTTGACCTGCCCACCACTGCTCTGTGCAACACAGACTGTCCCCTGCGCTCTGTGGACGCCGCCATCCCATGCTACAACAAGGGAGCTCACTCAGCAGGGCTGACGTGCTGGATGCCGGCCCGGGAAGGTCTCTCTGCTCATGGCACCATCTCCCGTGAACACCCATGGGAGGGCCCGATCTCTACTTCTACAGAGATCCCAAAGAGATTGAAAAGGAAGAGCAGGCTGCCACTGAAAAAGCTGTGGCCAAGGAGGAATTTCAGTGTGAACGGACCGCTCCAGCCTCCACATTTACTGCTGCCCAGCCTAAGGTTGCAGACTGGTCTGAAGGCGCGCAGGTGCCTCTGTGCCTATTCACAGGTCCCCAGTGAAGACTGGTCTGCAGCTCCAACCGCTCAGGCCACTAAATGGGTGGGAACAACCACTGAGTGGCCATAAGCTGTTCTTCCACAGGCTCTTTTTTTTTTTTTTTTTTTTTTTTGAGACAGAGTCTCACTCTGTTGCCCAGGCTAGAGTGCTGTAGCTTTAGCCTAGCTCACAGCAACCTCAAACTCCTGGGCTCAAGCAATCCTCCTGCCTCAGCCTCCTGAGTAGCTGGGACTACAGGCATGCGCCACCATGCCCGGCTAATTTTTTCTATATATGTTTAGTTGGCCAATTAATTTCTTTCTATGTATAGTAGAGACGGGGTCTCACTCTTGCTCAGGCTGGTTTTGAACTCCTGACCTTGAGCAATCCACCCACCTCGGCCTCCCAGAGTGCTAGGATTACAGCCGTGAGCCACCGCGCCCAGCCTCCACAGGCTCTTAAACACAATGGAAATAAAGTTGACAGAAAATAACACATTAGTTTCTAAAAAAAAAAAAAAGTGGCCAATAAGCACATGAAAAGATATTAAGCATCATTAGTCCTTATGGAACTACAAATGAAAACCACAGCGAATCATTTCACATCTTCTAAGATGATTGTAATAAAAAAGACCGACAATAACAAGTGTTGACAAGGCTGTAGAGAAACTGGTACCCTTATGCATCTCTGGTGGGAATGTAAAATACTGTAAATACTTTGGGAAACAGTTTGGCAGTTCCTCAGTAAGTTCAACATACAGTTACTGTATAGCTCAGAAATTCTACTCCTAGGTATATGCCCAAGAGTACTAAAGATCCCTGTTTACACAGACACAAATGACTTGAAAGGATGTTCAGCATCATTGATGATTAGGGAAATGAAAATTTGCACAAGAATGAGAAATAATTTTGCATTCGTGTGTTGGCAGAAAGTAAAAAATCCTAACATCCCAACATGTCAAGAGTGTGAAGCAAAATAACTCCACGAAGGCAGGAGAAGGAGAATGGGTTGACAACATCCAGTAAAGATAAAAATGTGCATACACTTCAACCTAGCAATGTCGCTCCTAGAGGAACTCTCCCACATGTAGAAAAGAAACACATGCGCAGAGTATTCATTGAAGCACTGTTTGTAAGTACAGGAAAACTGTAAACACCTAAATGGACATCCTTAGAAGAGAATGTGTAAATAAGTTGTGATTTAATCATGCAGTGGGATACTGTATAGTGAAAATGAAAAATGAGATTCGACATGGAGAAATCTCTAAAACATAATGTTAAACAAAATAACAAGTTGCAGAAGAATACATATGGTAAGATACCATTTACTATATTTTGTTTACGGATAGAGATATATTAATACTAGTAAAAGTATAAAGAAATTCACTAAATTTAAAATGTAAGAGGAAGGAGATCGGAGAGAGGTAGACAGCTGGGTTTATAATGTTTTATTTCATAATCTTCCTGGTGGATATATAGGTGTGTCTATAAGTTTTCTCTCTCTCTCTCTCTCTCTTTTTTTTTTTTTTTTTGAGACAGAGTCTCATTCTGTTGCCTGGGCTAGAGTGCCATGGCATCAGCCTTGCTCATAGCAACCTCAAACTCCTGGGCTCAAGCAATCCTTCTGCCTCAGCCTCCCGAGTAGCTGGGACTACAGGCATGCGCCACCATGCCCGGCTAATTTTATCTATATATTTTTAGTTGGCCAATTAATTTCTTTCTATTTTTAGTAGAAATGGGGTCTCACTCTTGCTCAGGCTGGTTTCGAACTCCTGACCTTGAGCAATCCACCCTCCTCAGCCTCCCAGAGTGCTAGGATTATAGGCGTGAGCCACCGCGCCCCGCCCAGTTTTCTCTTTTTGTAGTCTGAAATATGTCTTTTTTTTTTTTTTTCCCCTGAGGCAGGATCTTGCTCTGTCACCTGGGCTAGAGTACAGTGGCATCATCATAGTTCATTGCAACCTTGAACTCCTGGGCCCAAGCAATCCTCCTGCCTCAGCCTCCCAAATTGCTGGGGCTACAGGTGCGTGTTACCAAGCCCAGCTAATTTTTCTATTTTTTGTAGAGATGGGGTCTCATTATTCCCAGGCTGGTCTCAAACTCCTGACTTCAAGTGATCCTCCTTGTCTTGGCCTCCCAAGTGCTAGGATTACAGATGTGAGCCACCCTGCCTGGACTAAAATACGGCCTTTAAGTAATAAGAATGAGGTACATCTATATATCCTGATGTGGAAGATGTTTTATTAAGTTAAAAATGTAAGTTCCAGCTGGGCAAGGTGGCCCACACCTGTAATCCTAGCACTCTGGGAGGCCAAGATAGTTTTGTATTTTCTTTACCAATTCTTATGCTTATACTTTATTTCTCTTATCTAATTGCACTGGCTATTACCTCTAGTAAAATGTTGAATAGTAGCAGAGAATGTTGGCATCCTTGCCTTGTTCATGAACTTAGTGAAATGTTTCTAGCATTTTCACTTTTAGGAACAGGCATGAGCCACTGTGCCCAGCTAATATTTCACTTTTTATTGTTATTGTAGAGTGTATTCCTTCTACTTACTAAAAAAAAGTAAACTGTAAGAAATACCTCCTAAAAGGTAGGTCCTTCAGGAGATATTCCAGAAGAAGGCATTGTTATCATAGGAAATGACAACTTCAGGCATGTTATTGCCCCTGAAGACTTTCCAGTGGGACAAGATGTGGAGGTGGAAGACAGTGATATTGATTATCCTGACCCTGTGTAGGCCTAGGCTAATGTGTGTGTGTGTGTGTCAGCTTTTAACAAAAAAGTTAAAAAAATTTTTTTTTAAATATGGAAAAGCTTATAGAATGAGGATATAAAGAAAATATTTTGGTACAACTATACAATGTGTTTGTGGGTTTTTTTTCTTTTTTTTTATTTCAGCATATTGTGTTTGTGTTTTAAGCTAAGTGTTATTACAAAAGTAAAAAAAAAATTTAAATTAAAAAGTTTATAGATGGCTGGGCACGGTGCCTCACGCCTGTAATCCTAGCACTCTGAGAGGCTGAGGTGGGTGGATAGCTCAAGGTTAGGAGTTCAAAACCAGCCTAAGTAAGAGCAAGACCCCACCTCTACTAAAATTAGAAACAAATTAATTGGCCAACTAAAAATATATAGAAAAAACTAGCCGGGCATAGTGGTGCATGCCTGTAGTCCCAGCTACTCGGGAGGCTGAGGCAGTAGGATTGCTTGAGCCCAGGAGTTGGAGGTTGCTGTGAGCTAGGCTGATGCCACGGCACTCTAGCCCAGGTGATAGAGCGAGACTCTATCTCCAAAAAAAAAAAGTTTATAGAATAAAAAAGTTATAGTAAGCTAAGGCTAATTTATTATTAAAGAAAGAAAAAGATTTTTAAAATAAATTTAGTGTAACCTGGGTGTACAGTGTTTACAGTTTACAGCAGTGTACAGTGATGTCCTAGGCCTTAACAGTGACTCACGACTCACTGACTCACCGAGAGCAACTTCCAGTCCTGCAAGCTCCATTCGTTGTAAGTTCCCTATATAGGAGTACTATTTTTTAAAATATTTTATAGCATATTTTTACTGTACCTTTTCTATGTTTCAATATGTTTAGATACACAAATACCATTGTGTTACAGTTGCCTACAGTATTCAGGACAGTGACAGGTTTGTAGCCTAGGAACAATTGGCCATACCATATAGCCTAGATTGTAGTAGGTTATACCACCTAGGTTTGTGTAAGTATGTTGCCTAATGACGCATTTCTCAGAACATATTCCTGTCATTGAGTAGATTATTAAGTATGAAATGTCTGATTTCCCTAAGTACTAAGTTTGACAGTTGATATCTCTGACATTTCACTTTGACACTTCTTGTTTTATTTTTATGGTGAAGGCACATCCTCAGTCTTTCAAGCGCATGGTTTGGCTTGTGATTGTCTTTCAAAATTTTTTTAGAGCAATTTTTGTGAAACCATGGATAAGTCAAAAATTCGTGTTATTTTTCAACTTGAGTTTCGTTGTGGAACCGACGCAGCCCAGACAGCTCAAAATATCAACGAAGTGTTTGGGAAGGATATGGCTGATGAATGCACAGTATGTGGATGGTTTGAAAAGTTCTGTTCTGATGATTTTATTGTTTTGTTTTTGTTTTTTGTGGTTTTTTTTAGATGGAGTCTCTCTCTGTTGCCCGGGCTAGAGTGTCGTGGGCGTCAGCTCAGCTCCCAGCAACCTCCAACTCCTGGGCTCAAGCGATCCTCCTGCCTCAGCCTCCCGAGTAGCTGGGACTACAGGCATGCGCCATCATGCCTGGCTATTTTTTTTTCTATATATATTTTAGTTGGCCAATTAATTTCTTTCTATTTTTAGTAGAGATGGGGTCTCACTCTTGCTCAGGCTAGTTTCGAACTCCTGACCTTGAGCAATCCGCCCGCCTCAGCCTCCCAGAATGCTAGGATTACAGGCGTGAGCCACCGCACCAGGCTGTTCTGGTGATTTTAATCTTGCAAATGAGCCATTTGGGCAACCTGAGACCAAGGTGGATAATGATGAGCTGAAAGCTGTAGTGGAATCGAGTCCATCTCAATCTATGCGTGAATTAGCAGCAAGGTTTGACATTACTATTCCAACAATATTGGACCATTTGAAACAAATGAGCAAAGTAATGAAGCTGGATAGATGGATTCTGCATGAACTAAACGAGTGTCAGAAGAGAAATCATCTCGAAACTTGCCTTTCTTTCCTGTCATGACATAAAGGTGAACCATTTCTACACCGTATTGTGACATGTGATGAAAAATGGATTCTTTCTGACAATTGCAAGCGTTCAGCACAATGGTTGAATAAAGATGAAGTGCTGAAACACAGTCCAAAACCGAATATTCATCACAAAAAAGCTACTGGCATCTGTTCGGTGGTCCAGCGCTGGTATGATCCACTACAGCTTCATGAAACCTGGTCAATTGATTACAGCGATGTCTACTGCAACCGATAGCACAAAATGAGGAGGAAGCTTGAGATTAAGCAGCCAAGATTTACATGCACAGCCATGCACATAAGAAGAAAAGTAAAAATAAAATGAAAATTAAAAAAGAAAGCCACCGTGGCTGGGCACAGTGGCTCATGCCTATAATCCTAGCACTCTGGGAGGCTGAGTCAGGCAGATCGTTTGAGCTCAGGAGTTCAAGACCAGCCTGAGAAAGAGCAAGACTCTGTCTCTATTTATTTTAATTAAAAAAAAAGCAACCGAGATTGGCGAACAGAGACTGGCCAATCCTCTTGCAAGACAATGATCAACCATGTGTTGCACAAACAATGCTGTTCGAACTACAGCCAATGGACTTAGAAACTCTCTGTCATCCACCATATTCACCAGACCTTGCACCAACTGACTACCACTTCTTCCAGGTTTTTGACCACTTCTTGCAAGGAAAAATATTCAATTCTCAACAAGCTGTGAAAAATACCTTTGGCGATTTCATCGCCACTGGCTGTCTGGGCTTCTTCGCTGCTGGCAAAGACAAGCTACTGTTAAGATGGCAAAACTATGATGATATTCTAGGCGCGTACTTTGATTAACTGTACTGTTTCTTGTTTCAGATGTAATAAACTAAACTTTTGATTCGAAATTGAACATTTCATATTTAATGACCTAATATTTACATAGCAGTTACAACGTATTAGGCATTGCAAGTAATCTAGAGATGATTTAAAGTATACAGAAGGACATGCACAGGTATGTGCAAATGCTACCCCATTTTATAAAAGGGACTTGAGCATCTGCAGATTTTGGTATCCTTGGGAATCCTGGAACCGATCCTCTGTTGATACCAAGGGACAACTGTAGTGGCTCTGAGGCAGGGGCTTAGAGGATGGACAAGGCCGACTTTCTAGTGGGGAAAACACACAAGAAGCAGGGGAACAAGATGATTGCAGAAAAGCGAGCACTACAAGTAAAGAGTTTGCATTCGATGAAAAGATCATTCCAGCTCCAGAGAGGGCCAATTGCACAAGGAAGCCTCGAGACTGTTTAGGAGACCACCGAGTGGCAGTCCAGACAGCAGATGACATAGCCTTGGCCGAGGGAGGGGGCAGTGGGGAGGAGAGGAGGGCATGGATTAGGAAGATCTTTTTGAGCTAGAATCCACAAGGGTTAGTAATAAATTGAATGTTGAGGGCACGAAAGAAGGAAGAAATATTTCCTAATATTCATCTCGGATAACAGCAACATTCCCCCAGCAGGGAGAAGGAAGCAGCCTAAATGGATCTTGTCCTAAGGCAGACCTACTGTGTGATTCTATAGTATTTATGCATCTACATTTCAGAAATGGGGAATAAAAAATTTTAAAAAAACTAATTGAAAGAAATTTTTTTAAATAAAAAAATACATATAAATTAAAAAAATATACAATATTTAGGCAAAGTTCAAAAACAGGCAAAACTATCCTGTGAAACTAGAGGCCAGAATGGTGATGCACCTTGCAGAGGTGGGCGGTGGCTAGAGATGGGGGTGGAGGTGTGGGGAGCAGACAGTGGGGCCGCTGGTTACGTGCTGCCTCTCCACCTGGCTGCTGGTTACACAGGTGTGATCCGAAAACGCATCAAGCTGTTCACTTATGATCTGTGCACTCTTCCCTGTGGCTGCTGTGCTGCAATAAAAAGTTTATTTACAAAACAATAATTTCCAGGATTTTTAGTGTGTGTGTTGGGGGGATTGTCTTTTTTTTTTTTTCAACTACTGTAAGTAGATGGGGAAAACTGAGGAAGGCACTTATGGGGTTCATGGGAGCAGATAATGAATCCAAGTGCAGGTTGTCAGAAGAGACAGCTGGGGGTACAAGTGTCAACCTGGGGGAGTGGTCAGGGCTGGGAAGAGCCTCTAGAGGGGTCTAAAGCCGGTAGAATAGACAATTCGGAGAGCAAATCAGGGAGCACGTGCAGAGCAAAGGGGCCCAGAACCAGGCCTGGAGGGTTGGCTACCCTCTGCCCACACGCACACGCACGCACACGCTCGGCTCATCGCCACTTTCTCCAGCTCCTCCCCCACCTCCCCCCTTAGTCCCCCCAAAGCCTCATAAACACCCAGCCAGGGCTCCTTCTCCTGCAGTGGCCTGTCCTTCAGTAGCCCTCTCCTCTCCCTGGTTTTTGTCCACTCTCTGGGACTTCTTATCTTGGGGAGAATCCCTGCCTTTGAAACCTTCTCCCAATTCATTAAAAAAAAAAATTAACAAATTGCATTCCATCAAAATAAGAAACTTTTGCTTTGTGAAAGGCAATGTTAAGAGAACGAAAAGATAAACTATAGTTTGGGAGAAAATATTTGCAAATCATAAATCCAACAAACAGCTTGCTTTCAGAATATAGAAAGAACTCTCTAAGACTCAACAGTAAGGAAGGAATCCAGCTAACAAAGGGACAAAAGGCTTGAACAAAGAAGATATATGTATGGAAAATGTGTTAGTTTCCTACCACTGTCATAACAGAGTGCCACAGAATAGGTGGCTCAAAATAACAGGAATTTCCTATCTGCTCTCTCTTCCAGCTTCTGGTGGTTTCCCATAATCCTTACTTTGCAGCTGTATAACTCCTTTGTCTCTGTCTTTGTCTCCTTTGTCACATGGCTGCCTTCCTTCTGTGTGTCTGCGACTTCACCTCTCTGTGTCTTTCGTCCTCCTCTTATAAGGACACCAGTCATATTGGATTAGGACACCCTAATCCAAGTTAATATGTCTTAACTTGATCACATCTGCAAAGACTTGAATAAATATTCAAATAATGTCACATTCTCAGCTGGGCATGGTGGCTCATGCCTGTAATCCTAGCACTCTGGGAGGCCAAGGCAGGAGGATCCTTTGAGGTCAGGAGTTCAAGACCAGCCTGAGCAAAAGCGAGACCCCCATCTCTACTAAAACTAAAAATAAGTTAGATGAGCAACTAAAAATAGAAAAAAAAATTAGCCAGGCGTGGTGGCACACATCTGCACCTGTAGTCCCAGCTATTTGGGAGGCTGAGGCAGGAGGATTACTTGAGCCCAGGAGTTTGAGGTTGCTGTGAGATAGACTGACGATGCCATGGAACTCTCGCCCGGGAGTGAGACTCTGTCTCAATAATAATAATGTCACATTTACAGGTATGCAGTTAGGACCTCAACATATCTTTTTGGGGGACACAATTCAACCCACAACAGATAATAAGTGCACAAAAAGATGTTCAACATCATTAGCCATTAGGGAAATGCAAATTAAAGCCACTATGACTATTAAAATGACTAAAATAAAAAAATACTGACAAATCCAAAATAGCCACTCTGGAAAATAGTTTGGCAATTTCTCAACACATATTTACCACATAACCCCTCCTAGGTATTCACTAAGTATTTCTCCTAGAGAAATAAAAACTCATGTCCATATAGAAATCTATACCCAAGAATGTTCATAGTTTTATCTGTAATAGACCCAAAGTGGAAATGACCCATTCATAGCATGGGCTACTATTTGGTAATAAAAAGGAACAAATTATTCATACATCCAACAACCGGGATGGATTCTTTTTTTTTTTGAGACAGAGTCATGTTCTGTTGCCTGGGCTAAAGTGCTGTGGCGTCAGCCTAGCTCACAGTAACCTCAAACTCCTGGGCTGAAGCAATCCTACTGCCTCGGCCTCCCGAGTAGCTGGGACTACAGGCATGCACCACCATGCCCAGCTAATTTTTTCTATATATTTTTAGTTGTCCAGCTAATTTCTTTCTATTTTTAGTAGACACAGGGTCTCACTCTTGCTCAGAGCTGGTTTCGAACTCCTGACCTTAAGCGATCCTCCCGCTTCGGTCTCCCAGAGTGCTAGGATTACAGGCGTGAGCCACCACACTCAGCCCAACCTGGATGGATTTTAAAAGCATTATATTAAGTGAAAAAGCATCTCAAAAAATTATACATGGGCCAGGCACCCATGCTTGTAATCCTAGCACTCTGGGAGGCCGAGGCAGGAGGATTACTTGAAACCAGGAGTTCGAGACCAGTGTGAGCAAGAGCGAGACCGCATCTTTACTAAAAATAGAAAAATTAGCCAGATGTGGTGGTACGTACCTGCAGTCCCAGCTACTGGGGAGGCTGAGGCAGGAGGATCACTTGAGCCCAGGAGTTTAAGGTTGCTGTAAGCTATGACTACCCCACTGCATTCTACCTGGGGTGACAGAGCAAGACTCTATCTAAAAAAAAAAAAGTCATGTACAGTAGTTCCCCCTATCTGTGGAGAATACGTTTCAAGACCCCAGTAGATCCCTGAAACTGAGGATTGTACTGAGCTATATATACCATGTTTTTTCCTATATATACCATGATAAAGTTTAATTTATTAATTAGGCACAGTAAGATTAACAACAATAAGTAATAAAATAAAACAATTTGGCTAACGCCTTTAATCCTAGCACTCTGGGAGGCTGAGGTGTGAGAATCACTTTAGCTCAGGAGTTCAGACCAGCCTGAGCAAGAGCAAACCCCGTCTCTACTAAAAATAGAAAAAATTAGCCTGGCGTGGTGGCATGTGCCTGTAGTCCCAGCTACTCGGGAGGCTGAGGCAAGAGGATCGCTTGAACCCAGGAGTTTGAATTTGCAGTGAGCTATGATGATGCCACTGCACTCTAGCCCAGGCGACAGAGCAAGACTCTATCTCCAAACAAAACAAAACAACAATGATTGTAAAACTATACTATAATAAAAGTTATTTGAATGTTCTCTCTCTCTCTCTCATTGTACCTCAGGTAACTGAAACCATGGAAAGTGAAACCTCGTACTGTGATTTCATTTATAAAATGTTCTTGAAATGGCACAATTAGAGATGGCCAACAGATTGATGGGCCGGGCGCGGTGGCTCACGCCTGTAATCCTAGCACTCTGGGAGGCCAAGGCGGGCAGAATGCTCGAGGTCAGGAGTTTGAAACCAGCCTGAGCAAGAGTGAGACCCCGTCTCTACTATACATAGAAAGAAATTAATTGGCCAACTAATATATATAGAAAAAATTAGCCGGGCATGGTGGCACATGCCTGTAGTCCCAGCTACTCAGAAGGCTGAGGCAGCAGGATTGCTTGAGCCCAGGAGTTTGAGGTTGCTGTGAGCTAGGCTGACATCACAGCACTCTAGCAAGGGCAACAGAGTGAGACTCTGTCTCAAAAAAACAGAGTGCATGTAAAATGTAAAAACTGACAAAATCTATATTGCTTGCCTTATCAGCTGGGAGAAAATAAATAAATAAATAAATAATAATAAATAGGCCAGGTACCGTGGCTCACACCTATAATCCTAGCTCTGGGAGGCTGAGGTGGGAGGATCGCTCAAGATCAGGAGTTCGAAACCGGCCTGAGCAAGAGTGAGACCCCATCTCTACTAAAAATAGAAAGAAAATAATTGGCCAACTAAAAATATATAGAAAAAATTATCCAGGCATGGTGGCGCATGCCTGTAGTCCCAGTTACTCGGGAGGCTGAGGCAGAAGGATTGCTTGAGTTTGAGATTGCTGTGAGCTAGGCTGATGCCATGGCACTCTAGCCTGGGCAACAGAGTGAGACTCTGTCTCAAAAAAAAAAAAAAATTTAAAAATAAAAATAGTGATGAAATCTTGGCCAGGGGTGGTGGCTCATGCCTGTAATCCTAGCACTCTGGGAGGCTGAGGCGGGGGGATCGCTTTAGCTCAGGAGTTCGAGACCAGCCTGAGCAAGAGCGAGACCCCATCTCTACTAAAAATAAAAAGAAATTAGCTGGACAGGTAAAAATATATATAAATATAAAAAATTAGCTAGGTATGGTAGCAGACACCTGTAGTCCCAGCTACTTGGGAGGCTGAGGCAGGAGGATCGCTTGAGCCCATGAGTTTGAGGTTTTTGTGAGCTAGGCTGACACCACAGCACCTTAGCCCCAGCAACAGAGTGAGACTCTGTCTCAAAAAAAAAAAAAAAAAAACCTGACAAAATATGAATAAGGTCGATAGTTTATTCGCGCCAATGGCAACTTCCTGGTTCTAATTACACAATGGTTATGTGAGATGACGGATGCTCAGGGAACAGGACATTAAAATTTTCCGAATTTTTAAAGGGACATCTGTGTGAGTCTAAATTCTTTCAAAACGAAGATATTTTAAAAATATTTTCCCCAGTGTGGAGTGTCAGATCTCTGAGGCTGGCCCTGAGGGGAATGGGCCTGGAAGCCCACCCAGGGGACTCACCCAGGCATAGGCTTCTCTATGGTCTCCCTTATTGAACTCTAGCCTTATTTATGGTGGGGAGCAGAAAGAGGTTGAAAACACAGCTTGTCTGGGGGATTCATTTGGTTTCACTGAACACCTTCTCCATGTCAGGCTTTGTCCAATTCGGGGCCTGGACACAGGACAATTTGGAGGCTGGAACTCTCCACTTCCCCGCTATGTGCCTGGCAGGAAGTTACTTAACCTCGCTGCAAACACCCCAAACTCTGTTTGTTTGTTTTTTCATTTATAAAATGAGGCTACTGGTTAGACCCACTTCATGGGGTTGCTGTGAAGAATGCATGAGCTGATTCCATTCTAGCCTCTTCAATAAGCACCAGAAGACGTTTAGGGACGTGGCTATGGAGGCTGCTGGCTTCACTGCTTCCTTTCCGGCGGAGGCCAACAATACACAAGGGAAAGGCCGGGCGCGGTGGCTCATGCCTGTAATCCTAGCACTCTGGGAGGCGGAGGCAGGTGGATTGCTCGAGGTCAGGAGTTCGAGACCAGCCTGAGCAAGAATGAGACCCCCGTCTCTACTATAAATAGAAAGAAATTAATTGGCCAACTAATATATATAGAAAAAATTAGCCGGGCGTGGTGGCGCATGCCTGTAGTCCCAGCTACTCGAGAGGCTGAGGCAGCAGGATTGCTTGAGCCCAGGAGTTTGAGGTTGCTGTGAGCTAGGCTGACGCCAGGGCACTCGCTCTAGCCTGGGCAAGAAAGCAAAACTCTGTCTCAAAAAAAAAAAAAAATACACGAGGGAAAGCACAGGGGAGCATGCACACTCACAAAAACAGGGTAGCTTGATGGAGACCAGGTGGTCAGGGAAAGCCTTGCCACCTCAGGGGGCATGGCCAGTGGCCTGGGGAGGCCACAAAACCCAGACAGACCAGAGACATCCAGAGATACCTAAAGACCTAGAGACCAGAGACATCCAGCAACTTTGAGAGATTCAGATACTGAAAGACTCAGAGACCCAGGGAGACTCAGAGAACCCCAGATGGACCCAGAGACCTAGAGAGGCCAAGAGTTTCAGAGATATTCACATAGTCCCAGAGACCCTGCCCCAGCAAGGGGCAATTAGTGAGTTAAAACTTGCCCATCAGGCCCTTGCAGCCCAGGCCTCCTTTCCAGGCTCAGCACCTTGGCGCTGCATTTATCAAGAGAGGGACGGGGGTCATGGCTCCCAGCCCCGTCCTGTGGGGTTTCAGGCCCTGGAGTCCAGGTGGCCTGCCTCCATCCCTCTTGAAGGTGATGGCGCTTTTACCCCAGGAAGCTGCAGCTGGGAGGTGGGTGGTGCCTGGGTTCACAGGTAGAGGCGGGAGGTGTGGGCCAAGCCTCACTCCTCCTCAGGAAGGGCCCGATTGGTGGATGGCAGAAGCAGGGCTGGGCAGGGCAGAGAAGGGCGGGGCCAGGCGGGCTATATTAGCCCACCAGTGGGCGGCTGGGAGTCATTCTGTGGGTAGCTCCAGAGCTAAGGTAAGGCTTCTTGCAGGAGGAGTCCGGGCACCAGGAGGAGCACCAGGAGCTCCAGGCTTGTGGGAACCTAGATGGAGGTGCCCAGATTGACCCAAAGGTGGTGGGCAGCATCTTCTTTCCAGCCGCTTGGTTGACGTCTCTCTCTGGGGATGAGGCCTGGTTTAGGAAAGTAGCTAGAAACGTTTTAGGGGGCCTCACCTCAACTTGCTCTAAATCCAAGTATTTGTCTAGTATCATTTCTCTCCCTGGGCCTCAGGATGTCTGGGGTCAGTGGCCCTTTCAACTCTCTTCTTTGGTGTGGGGTGGTGGTGGTGGTTACGGGTTGGGGGGCCAAAGAGTGATTAAACTCTTGAGGTTTTGGAGTCAGTGGGCTTCACCTTTAACCAGCTATGAGGCCTCATAGGTTCCTAGTCTGAAAATAGGTTTTTTGTGAAACGTGCCTTCCTGCCAGGATGGAATAAGATGACAGCCCCAAGGCATTTAGCACAGCTCCAGGCACTTAGGAAGCCCTCTGCAGTGTTTGCTGCTACTGCTGTTGCCCTCTGTCACGGCCTGGGGTCCCGCAGCCTCCAGCAATTCTTTGCTTCTTTTCTGCCCTCCCCGCTCCTTGCATCCTCTCTGGCCTCTGCTCTGAGCCCCGTAGTCTCTGCACCGATACCTCCCCCATCCTGGCCCCCTGTCACCACCCCCTTGACCCGTGCAAGGGGGTAGATGCTAAGTCCTGAGCCTGCTTTTGCTATAGGTCACCCTGCCACGCCCCACCTCCACCCCCTATGAGATGAGTGAGGCCCAAGACCCTGCCTATGTCCCTGTGGTTATGACCCAGCTGAGACTGGGGGGCTGCAGCTGGCAAGGTGGGGACAATGGGTTTCTCCATTTCCATCAGCACCAAGAGCTCCAGGCCTTCCTCAACCTACTGGGTGAGTTTCCTTGGAGGGCGGGCATGGGAGGGGCTGTGGGGCCTGGTGCCAGAGCAGATGTGAAAGGTGGGGTCCTGCCTGAGCCCTCTGCATCCTTCCTCCAGCTGACCCAGCTTTGGCTGGTGGGAGGGGGTCCTGTCAGAAAGTGTGTTCAGGCCGAGCATGGTGGCTCGTGCCTGTAATCCTAGCACTCTGGGAGGCTGAGGTGGGCGGATCCTTTGAACTCAGGAGTTCAAGACCAGCCTGAGCAAGAGTGAGACCCCATCTCTACTAAAAATAGAAAGAAATTAGCCGGACAACTAAAAAAAAATTTATATATATATATATAAATTAGCCAGGCATGGTGGCGCATGCCTGTAGTCCCAGCTACTCAGGAGGCTGAGGCAGGAGGATCACTTGAGCCCAGGAGTTTGAGGTTGCTGTGAGCTAGGCTGACGCCATGGCACTCTAGCCCGGGTAACAGGGTGTGACTCTTTCTAAAAAAAAAAAGAAAGTGAGTTCAGTGGTGGCTTGGGCTTCAGAGCTTCTGATGCCACTCTTTGGGGGGTGGTGGCAACCTGGGCCCCCTGTTTCTCTTCTCTACCCCTAGAGGACACCTTTGTCCAGGATTTCCTGTCCACAGACTGCTGCTTCCGAGTTTCGGATAAGGTGAGAGGCACGGCAGGGGTGAGGTTGAACTGGTGGGAATTGAGTGTGGCTACCTTATTGAGTCCCCGGTCTGGGGTGGGGGGCGCTCCCTTTCCACCCTTAGAACCCCTGTCTGTGAATGCTCCTCCCCACCATTTTACCTTCTTTTCTTCCCTGCACCCAAACCTCCTTGGGTGCAAGTGAACCAGGCTGCCAGCTCCTGCTCCGCAGAGGCTAACCCCAGCCCCCCTCATCCATCTCCGCAGTATCTCCTGGCCATGGTGCTGGTCTACTTCCAGCGCGCCCACCTGAAGCTCAGCGAGTACACCCACAGCAACCTGTTCTTGGCACTGTGAGTGGCGGGGGCGGGCAGGGGGGCACTGGCTGGGAGGTGTCGATGGGGCTGGGCAGGTGCTGTGGCCTCCTCTCCCTGACCCCGTGCTGCTGTGGCTAGGTACCTTGCGAATGACATGGAGGAGGACCTGGAGGAGGCCAAATGCGAGATTTTCCCGTGGGCCCTGGGAGAAGATTGGTGTCTTCAGGTGGGGAAATTCCTGCAGCAGAGGGACGAGCTGTGGGCACGGATGGGCTTCCGGGCGTTGGTGAGCCGCCAGTGCTGTGAGGAGGTGAGGCTGGGCTTCCCCCGGGGTGGGGGGAAGGCTGAGCCTGCCCCGCATTCACTGTTCCCTCTGCCTCTCCCAGGTCATGGCAAAGGAGCCGTCCCACTGGGCGTGGACTCGAGAGCGGCGCCCCCACCATGGCGGGGTTCAGAGGGGCCGTCCAGCCCATTTCCCCCGAGGCCCTGGCCTGTCACCGCCCCCTTGTTCCCTCTGTGACTTGCCCCAGCAGTGCAGCCACCACCGTCCTTTGCCTGCATCATCCAAGTGCCCTTCCCTGACCTCGAAGTGCCACCATCCTGATTCCCAAAGTTATCTCTCAGGGGCCAAAAACCCCTGGGGTGGGGACTTCGTCGTCATCTTGCCCCCCCAGATGCAGCTGGAGCCAGGCACATACACCCTCCACAGTGAGTTGGGGACAGGAGCTGGGGGGCTGGCAGAGCCTGGGAGGCAGGAGTGGGAACCAAGAGAATGGGAGGGAGGGGCATGAAGGCTGGGTGCGAAGCTGTGCCCGCTCCTAGCTGTGTGGGCTCAGCTGGTTTCCTCTCTCTCTGAGCCTCACTCTCCCCTCCCCAGTCTTCCAGAAGCCTTCCTCACACCCCAGGCGCTGACGCTCCCCAGGGGGAAGAACAGCCCGCCACTGGCCTCCGACCCATGCTCTGCTGGCTGTGCCCCAACCTCCAGCCTCCTGTCTCTTGGAGGAGGGGGGTGTCTCAGGCTGGCATTGCTGCCCCCACCCCTTCCTCCCAACCTGCAACTTCTAATAAATTTGTGTCCATAGGATATCAACTGTGCTTATGTCCTGGCTTGGCTCCTTGACCCAGGGGGTAGGGGTGGGGAGAGTGTTGGGGGAGGGTGTTGAGGTAGGGAGAGGTCTGCCGGGCTTAGGGTGTGCGAGCACAGGCTCTGTAACAGCTCTGCCCCTTCCCGATGGTGGCCAGTTGTCCTGAAACAGTTTCCTCTGTAACATCTTTCACCTAAGGATGATGTGAGCTGCACAGTGTAGATGGGATTAAGTGAGCCGAGGTATATGCAGCCCTGAGAAGAGGGCCTGGAACCTACTGGGAAAAAAGCTCAGATGGAAAACAGCTCTGTACTCAGTCTAGAAATGTCTTCAGGGGCTGGTCTATTTAGGAATAAGACTCGGTCCCTTCCCTGGGCTGCAGTCAAATAGAATGCAGTAATTATTATAATACAATCCCCTATCCCCCACCCCCAAACAGAATGAGAACTCAAAGTGTAAATTTCTTATTAATGGAGATGACGGGAAGGCTTCCCAGAGGAGCTGGCATTTGGACTGGACCTGGATATTTGTGGAGACTGTCTCATGCACCTGTAGTCCCAGCCATTCGGGAGGCTGAGATGGAAGGACTGCTTGGACCCAGGAGTTGGAGGTTGCAGTGAGCTATGATTGTAACATTGTACTCCAGCCTCGAATAAAAATATTTTGAAATAAAGACTTGGTCAGTTTAAAAGTTAAATTCTAGGTCCCTATATGACTTTGGCATGTTATTTAATCTCCCTGTGCCTCCACTGCCTCATGTGTAAAACGGTTTTTGGTTTTTAGTGACAGGGTCTTGCTCTTCACCCAGGCAGGAGTGCAGTGGCCTGATCATAGTTCACTGTAACCTTAAACTCCTGGCCTCAAGCAATCCGCAATCCTCCCTCTTTGCCCTTCCCAAATCCCGGGATTATAGGTGTGAATCACTGCACCAGGCCTGGTGGTTGTGCTTTGGGTTTTGTTATATATATTAAGAGATGGGGTCTTGTGTTGCCCAGGCTGGTCTCTAACCCCTGGCCTCAAGTGATCCTCCTGCCTCAGTTTCCTGAGTCACTGGGATTACAAGTGTGAGCCACCACGCCCAGTGTAAAAATGGGTTTATACAACAATGAGTATTGTGGGATTTGAATGGGTTAATCCCATAGAACGGCTTAGAGCAGTGTCTGGCATGAATAGATTGGAGCCATGGCTGTTCCAGTAGAAGGAGCTGCTGCCTTTGGAAAGGCTACAGAGGAAGGTGTGTTTGGGGATGGAGAAGGCTGGGGAGTCTGGACAGAGGTAAGAAGACCTGGAGATTGAGGACATTAGATGCCAAGACAAGGACTAAAAGGTATTTTTAATTTTTGTTTTTCCAATAGGTATTATATTCACATGAACATTTGGAACCAAGAGTCACCTACCTCCCCCTGACTTTGGCCACCTGGTGTCCTGCCCTGGAAGCAATGACAGTAACAGTTTCTTTTGTCCTTCCAGAACAAATCTAAACATACAGAATCAAATGTGGTATAATAAGAAATTTAAATATATTTGGTTCCTGACACAGAGCTCCCAAAACCCTTGGGATTTTCCAAGCAATAGTAATGTCTTTTGTTCATAGCAAGACCCTGAGTTATTCCTAACAAGATCACACCTGAGTTTATGCTAATGAGGTGGCAAGGTGGGAGCTGGATGTTTAAGATTGGGTTATAAACACCCTTGAGCATAGAGATGTGCTGGGAGGGTAGGAGAGGGCATGGAAGCTCTGAATCCCCACCCCTAGTACCCTGCCATATGGATCTCTTCCATCTGGCTGTTCCTGAATTGTTACCTTCACAATCATATAATATTGTACCAAGTAAAGCATTTTCCCAAGTTCTATGAGTCTTCTATCAAATTATCACACCTGAAAAGGGGAGCCTCTGAATTTGTAGTTGGCCAGGCAGAAGTGTGGGTCACCTGGGCATCTTAGTTGTGGCTGGCATTTGAAGTGGGTCAGCCTTGTGGTATTGAACTCTCAACCTATTGGGTCTGTGCTAACTCCAGGAGTTAGTGTCAGAATGGAATTGAATTGTCAAACACCCACCTGGTATTGGAGAACTGGTGTGAAGAAATGTGTTAATATTTTGTGTGAGAAGTGATGTAAAAAAAAGACACCACACCAAATATGCATATATTTCCAACCCCCTTTCCATTATATGCTAGAATTCCATGCATCCTATTGTACGCTGATGACCATAGTTGGAAGATGGTTCCTTTTTCCTACATTCCTTTGTACAGCTGTGCCGTATTCCCCTTCATGGATACAGACTGCAAACAAACTGTCGGGCTTCTGCTATTCCAAACACTGCTACGGTGAGTGACTTCGTAGGGTTACTATTATTCAAATGTAAAAAACATATCTGTGAAATGAATTCCTACCTCAGTCAAGGGCCAAGTCAAAATTGTCATCTTGGCGATTTTTGCCAAATGTCCCTCTATAGATGCTGTTGCTCACATGCCCTGGGACTACAGGTGCATGAGACTGTCTTTCCATGAATATCCAGGTCTCGTCCAAATGCTACCTCCTCTGGGAGGCCTTCCTGTCACCTCCATTAACAAGAATTTTACACTTCTGAGTTCTCAGTCTGTCTTTTTTGGGGGAGGGGCTGTATTAAAATAATTACAAGATTCATTTGATTGCAGCCCAGGGGAGGGACCAATGCCCCACCTTCCAGCTGCAGCATGAGAAGGCCTATTTTCCAGAACACTCACCACCCAGTATGGTGCCAGACTTTCTATCTTTGCCAAATTTAAGTGGAAAATGGTCTTTTGGTGGAGTTTTCATTTGCATGTCTTTCTCTTTTGAGTGAGCTCAAGCATCTTTTCATGTGTTTAAGAGCTATTTGTCTTAGCTTCTTTAAGTGGTATCTAAAAAAAAAAGAGCTATTTGTCATCTTCTACTTGAACTGTCTTATCTGTGAAGCATCCTGTCTCATCTCTATTTCTGTTTTGGGTTTCTGATTGACATATTTTTTTTCTTAATTTATTTATATATTTAGACAGAGTCTTGTTCTATCACCCAGGCTGGAGTGCAGCAGCATCATCATAGCCCACTATAACCTCAAACTCCTGGGTTACAGCAATCTTCATGCCTCAGTCTCCTGAGTAGCTGGGACTACAGCCATGTGCCACCATGCCTGGCTAATTTTTAATTAGGGACACAGTTTTGTTATGTTGCCCAGACTGATCTCAAACTCCTGGCCTCAAGCAATCCTCCTATCTCAGCCTCCCAAAGTGCTGGGATTACAGACGTGAGCCACCATGCCCAGCCAATTCTTTTCTTAACAGTTTATGAGGTTAAGATGTTAATTGTAAATGTTTTTTCACTTGATCATTTTATTACTGCTGTATAGATGTTTTTTTAGGCTCTGCCCTCAAGTATAGATTTTTAATGTAGTAAAAAATAAAATGTTATGGCCTTTGGGTTTTTTTTTTTTTTTTGAAAGAGTCTCACTGTGTTGTTCAGGGTAGAGTGCCATGGCATCAGCCTAGCTCACAGCAACCTTAAACTCCTGGGCTCAAGTGATCCTCCTGCCTCAGCCTCCTGAGGAGCTGGGACTACAGGCATGCACTACCATGCCCAGCTAATTTTTTATGTATATACTTTTAGTTGTCCAGCTAATTTTTTTCAATTGTTTTAGTAGAGAAGGGGTCTGCCTCTTGCTCAGGCTGGTTTCGAACTCCTGAGCTCAAACGATCTACCCACCTTGGCCCCCCAGAGTGCTAGGATTACAGGTGTGAGCCACCACGCCCGGCCTATAATTGTTTTTTTTGGAGACAGAGTCTCACTTTGTTGCCCAGGCTAGAGTGAGTGCTGTGGCATCAGCCTAGCTCACAGCAACCTAAATCTCCTGGGCTCAAGTGATCCTGCTGCCTCAGCCTCCTGAGTAGCTGGGACTACAGGCATGCACCACCATGTCCGGCCAATTTTTTTTTTTTGTATATATATTTTTAGTTGGTCAACTAATTTCTTTCTATTTTTAGTAGAGACGGGGTCTCGCTCTTGCTCAGGCTGGTCTCAAACTCCTGACCTCAAGCAATCCTCCCACCTCGGCCTCCCAGATTGCTAGGATTACAGGCGTGAGCTGGCCTGGAATTTTTAATTATTATAAATTTATAGATCAATTTGAGAACTGACATCATTATGAAGCAGCTTTATATCCAGAACAAAGTGTCAGTCCCCTGTCCTCTACTTCTTTTGGCCAGTGACCCCCAAATTTGTACCTCTGTTTTGAGCATCAGGCCTGTTCCCCACCCCCAGGCATCTCCCCTTGGGTAGGGGGATCCCTGCACTATTCCCCCAGCTCAGTGTGGGTTCTCCCTTCTCACCAATCTGCTCAGGGGTTCAAGCCAGGTCAGGAGTCTGGAGTTTGTCTTTGATCCTGGTCTCCAGGCTAACCAGTGATTAATTCTATTTGTTTTTAACAGCTTTATTGACATAAAATAAACCAAACCATACATATTTAAAGTGCACAATTTTTGTTTTGGTATACACACATCCCCATAAACATTACTGTATCAAGATAATGAGCATATCCATCTCCCCCCAAAATTTCCTCAAGCCCCTTTGCAATCCTTTCTTCCTACCCTTTCCCATCTGCCAGTTCCCCCTAGGCAACCACTGGTCTGCTTTCTGTCACTAGATTAGTGCATTTTCTAGAATTTTCATATAAATGGAATTATGTAAATAGAATAATATAGTATTCTTGTCTGGCCAACTCTCACACTCAGTAGTATTCAGAGATTTATCCATTGTTCCTTTTTATTGCTAAGTAGTATTCCATTGCACGGATATACCACAGGTTTTGTTTACTCACCACCTGGTGAGGAACCTTTGTTGTTTCTAGTCTTTGGCTATTACAATTAAAATTGCTATGAGTATTTGTGTACCTTTCAGTAAATGCTTACTGACTGAATGGCTGGATCATATAGTAGGTGTTTAAACTTTTTTTTTTTTTTTTTTTTTTGAGACAGAGTCTCACTCTGTTGCCCGGGCTAGAGTGCCGTGGTGTCAGCCTACCTCACAGCAACCTCAAACTCCTGGGCTCAAGTGATCCTCCTGCCTCAGCCTCCCGAGTAGCTGGGACTACAGGCATGTGCCACCATGCCCGGCTAATTTTTTCTATATATTTTTACTTGGCCAAATAATTTCTTTATATTTTTAGTAGAGACGGGGGTCTCGCTCCTGGTCGGGCTGGTCTTGAACTCCTGACCTTGAGCGATCCATCCGCCTCGGCCTCCCAGAGTGCTAGGTTACAGGCGTGAGCCACCACGCCCGGCCCTGTTTAAACTTTTTAAAGATAGACTTTAATTTTCACAGCAGCTTGAGGTTTACAGAAAAATTTCTCAGAAAGCACAGAGTTGCCATATACCCCCTCTCCCTTTGGCATAGTTTCTCCTATTATTAACATCTTGCGTTAGTGTGGTGTATTTGCTACAACCGATAGCCAGTACTGACACAATATTGTTAACTCAAGCCCATAGTTTACATGAGGGTTCACTCTTAGTGTTGCACATTCTATGGGTTTGGACAAATGCATAATATTACATAGCCACCATCACAGTGTCATACAGAGTAGTGTCACTGCCCAAACAATGCCCTGTGCCCCATCCGCTCATCCCTCCCTCCCCCTCCAAACTCCTGGCAACTTCTCATCTTTTTCCTGCCTCTAGTTTTGTTTTTTTACAGAACGTCATATACAGTAGTTGGAATTATACATACGTAGATTTTTCATACTGGCTTCTTTTACTTTAGCAATATGCATTTAAGTTTTTGCCATATCTTTTTGTAGCATGATAGCTCCATTTCTTCTTATTGCTGAATTTTAAAGAAACCGCCAAACTGTTTTCCACAGTGGTTGTATTTTACACTTCCACCAACAGTGTGAGAGTTCCGGTTCTTTGACACTCTTGACAACATGGTCAATCTTATAAATTTTGGCCATACTAGTAGGTGGTTCTTCTAGAAGTGGTCCACCTAATGGTTTTAATTTGCGTTTCTTTTTCTTTTTTAAGGCAAGCACGAAAATGAAGTTTATTGAGGAGAGAAAGATAGGATTATAGGGCAAGAGCAAGATAGGTTACAGAGCATGATACACAAACCACACATGACACCCGGACTCAAAGTCGCAGCAAAGGGAGAACAAAAGGAAGGGCGCAAAAAGGTTTAATTTGCATTTTCCCAAGGGTAGTGTGTAGAGAGTTTTTCATGTGTTTATTTGCCATCCATATACCTTCTTGGATGAAGTATCTGTTCAAATGTTTTGTCTATTTTTATTGGATTTTTTTTCATTTGTAAAAGTTCTTTATACAAGTTCTAAGTACAAGTCCTAGGTCAGATATAATTTTTACAAATATTTCCTCCTACCTTCCTAGACTATGGCTTGTTTTTCTTTGTTTCCATAATAGTGCATTTTTTTTTTTTTTTTTTTTTTGAGACAGAGTCTCGCTTTGTTGCCCAGGCTAGAGTGAGTGCTGTGGCGTCAGCCTGGCTCACAGCAACCTCCAACTCCTCGGCTCAATCGATCCTCCTGCTTCAGCCTCCCAAGTAGCTGGGACTACAGGCATGCACCGCCGTGCCCGGCTAATTTTTTTCTATATATATTAGTTGGCCAGTTAATTTCTTTCTCATAATAGTGCATTTTGAAGACTGAAAGTGTTTTATTTTGATGAAGTTCAACTTATTGATTTTTTCATTTTATTGTTTATGCTTTTTTGTGTCATATTTAAGAAAGCTTTGCCAAACCTAAGATTGTTAAGGTTTTCTCCTGTTTTCTTTTAGAAATTTTATAGTTTGCAGGTTTATATTTAGGTGTGTAATCCAGTTTCAGTTAAATTTTGATATGGTGTATCCTAAACAGTCATCAAAGCCATCTTCTTCTACCTGCCAACTCCCTAGTTTGAACCTGTCATTCCCTGTCCCTGGATACCTATCCCAGTCTTTTGTCTGGATTCCTTTCTTTTCCTATTCCCTAGCCCCAACCCACTACCCTGTAACCTCCTCTGTCCTTTGTACAAATCTGGTTTTTAATTTTTTTTTTAATTTTTTAGAGACAGGGTCTCACTCTGTTGCCCAGACTGGAATGCAGTGGCCTGATCATAGCTCACTGTAACCTCAAACTCCTGGGCTCAAGCAAGTAGCTGGGACTACAGATGTGCACCACCACACCCAGCTAATTTTGAAATTTTTTGTAGAGATGGGATCTTGCTATGTTGCCCAGGCCAGTCTTAAACAGCTGGCCTAAGACAATCTTCCCAACTCAACCTCCCAAAGTCTTGGGATGACAGGAGTGAGCAACATGGGGTCCCTTTGTACAAATTTGTTCAGTCTTCTACGTCAAGTAGAATAAAATCTAATCTCCCATGGCCCACCCGGCCCTACTACTCTCCTCTCCCTTCTTTCTGCTTAAGCAAAACTAGCAAACTTCGGTTCCTCTACCAAGAGGAACATTGCTTCTGGCAGGCAATTCCCCTACCTGGCATCTCCCAGACCGCTGCTGTAACTCCCTTTGATTGATACCTCTAACACCTGGACTAGATCTGGCTTCAGTGGGCATTACCTTAGCACCAACTCTTTTCTCCCAGTTAACTATGGGTTTAATAACTGGTTCCATGTCTGCCGTCTTTAGAGGGGCTGAGGCCATGGGTCTTCACCATCTTAGGCCAGGTGAGCACAATGTACTGTGCATATAGGAAGTGCTCAGTGCCCATTTGGGGAACAATCAAATGCAGTCAGCAGGGGAGGCAGAAGGTGTGTGAAAGTATTGTGGGGCACATGGGTTGAGCTAGGGGGCTTTGCTACCTGTGCAGCACATCCTCCCTCTCCCAGACCTCCCTGCTCCCTGTGATCAAGCCACAAGTTCCCTTTATTGGTGTGTGTTCCTCCAGCCTCTAGACTTTTGTGCTCACTGTTCTTTTTTAGAGACAGGGTCTTGCTCTGTCGCCCAGGCTGGAGTACAGCGGCCTGATCATAGCTCACTATAACCTAGAACTCCTAGGCATGAGCGATCTTCCTGCCTCCACCTCTTGAGAACTACAGGCATGTGCCACCATGCCCAGCTAATTTTTAATTTTCTGTAGCTATGGGGTCTCACTATGTTGCTCAGGCTGATATCAAACTCCTAGCCTCAAGTGATCCTCCCACTTAGGCCTCCCAAAGTGCTGAGATTACAAGCATGAGCCACCAAGCCTGGCCTGGCCCCCTTGCTGTTCTTTCTGCTAGGAACACCCTGCCCAGAACCTTGTCTAATTAACTCCTATTCGTCCATAATCAGGACTCAGCTTCCTTAATCCTCAAAAATGGACCAGGTGAGCACACTCCCCCAGCAGGGACTGGTCTGCCTTAGTCATGGGTCTCTGCTATGCAAAGACCTGCCAGAGGGTTTAGTCAAGATAAATGGTGAATGGTGAATCAGGGAATATAGCCCAGGAGCTGGCTCCAGCCCTGACTCACCAGGTGAGGAGGTTCAGGCAAGTCACACCCTCTCAAGCCTCAGTTTTTCTCATCTGTAAACTGGGGGTGAGAGTGGGGTCCAATTAGATCAGCGGCTCTTAACGTTTGGAGTCATGGGCCCTAGAGTCCTAGGAAAGCTATGCACTGTTTCCCCGGCAAAATGCTATGTATAGGGCCAATAAAGGGTGCAGCAGCTGCTGGGCTGGGGCCCTGAGACCAGCGAAAAGCCCTGACCTGGGGACTGCGGCAGTCCCCCATCCCCTTCTTGGCTCCCCACCTTGTAGTCCGTGAAGCAGGATCTCCGAGTGCTGGGTGGGCCTGTGGTCCTGCTCGCAGTCTCTGCCGCCCTCTCCTGGGTAAGGCGGCATATGGGCGCTTCCAGATGGGTGGGCTGAGGGCCTGGGGGAGAGGGCAGGAATGTCCACTTCTCCAAGTTGCCCGGTTCAAGAAACCCCGGAACGCTAGAGAGAAATGGGCTCCCACGGTTGCTCACCTCCAATTCATTCGCGGCACACACCGGGAAACCAAGGCCCCGCGGGCCAGGGACTTACCCAAGGTCACGCGGCGAGCCCCGGTTCCCCCGCGCTCCGCCCGCAAGCAGCGGGCCACGGAGCGGGGTGGCGGAGCCCCGGGCCTGCGCTCCAGGGCGCGGGGGTGGGGTGGGGGCGGGGAGGCGGCCCAGGCGGAGCCGCGCTGCGGCGGGGACCCGGTGGGGTGGGGCTGCCTTTTGCCGAGCGTCCGGCAGGGCTCCGCTCGCCGCCAGACCGGCCCCTCCAGGAGCAGCTGCCGCAGCCTGAGGTAATCTCGGCCGCGCGCTGGGGACCGGCCGGGAGCGGGTGAGGACAGCTGCGGCCGCGGAGCCGGGGCGCTGGGGAGGGGGCGGGCCGGGGGCTGCGGGAGGCGGCGCCGCCACCGAGACGGCGCGGGGGTGCCCGCCGGGGGCGCAGCGCGGGGTGGGGCCGCCGGCCCTGCAACTCGAGCTGCTGCCCCTGGTTAAAAATACCCCCTGCCCTGCCCTCCCCACCCCCCGCGGTGCCCTTCCGTCCCCAGCCCTCCCCACCCCGACAGGCGCTGGCCTCTCCCGGGGGACAACTCTGCCTTTTACTAATTTGTCCTCTTGCGGAGTTGGCCCGGGGCCTGTGGAGGGAGGGGCGGGGAGACACGGAGAGTAAGAGATAGTCAGAGACCTTGCCCGAGAGATAAGGGAGAGCCAGAGGAAGCGGGGTAGGAGCCCGAGGAGGAGGAGGAGGAGGAGAGAAGAGAGGGAGGGCGGAGGGGCGGCGGGAGGAGGGCGGGGAGGAGCGCTCTTCCTGGTTGGGCCCTGCCCTGAGCTGCCACCGGGAAGCCAGCCGCAGGGACCGCAGCGGCCCCCCCAAACACCCCTCCCCCAGGTAAGAAGCTGGGTGGCCGGGCTGGGATTCCCTGACCCCAGCCACTGCTCCAGGGCTGAGGGCTGCCCCAGCTCGGCCCTTGCTCGGGTCCTCTGCGTGCCTGGGACAGGGGTGGTGGCTTGGGAAAAGGCACAGCCCAGGCGCCTGCCCCTGCCTGCGCTCGCCACTGTCCCCAAGGGCTGGGCTGGGGCCCACCAGCTCAGCATCCCAGCCTGTTCAGGGGTCTAGGGAGGGGGACCCCGACTACCTGGATTTTTCAACCCCAGGGAAAGGGGTCAGTGTGCTAGGAGCTTGGCTAGTTTGGGGAGGGTGTTACAGGCCTGCAAACAGGGTCAAAGACCTTCCTGGGGTATCCCACCTTCCCAGTTCCTTGTGCTATCAGGAGGCTCCGCCCTGCCCCACCTGGCCCTCTCGCTGACCATAGAGCTGCAGGCCTAGGACAATGGGAGCTGTGAAAGGAGAGGTGGTGGCATTGTATGGGGGTAGAGGTGGTGGCCAGCTCACTCAGGAACTGGGGAGTCCTTTTCCTGGATTGTGGGAGTATAGGGAGGTGTCTGAGAGCCCTGACTCCATGAGGGGAGCAGTGAGGCAGGGAAACCTTGGGTTTGGGGCAAAAGGGTGGGGGAGGGGCAGGAGGGCAGGTTCTAGTTGTGGGAAGGCCTGGGTTCTGAGCAGGCCCATCTGTCCCATAGGATGGCGGAGGAGATGATCATACCGGTGTACTGCACTGGGGTGTCAGCACAAGTGCAGAAGCAGCGGGCCAAGGAGCTGGGCCTGGGCCGCCATGAGAATGCCATCAAGTACCTGGGCCAGGATTATGAGCAACTTCGGGCACAGTGCCTGCAGAGTGGGGCCCTCTTCCGCGATGAGGCCTTCCCCCCAGTGGCTCAGAGCCTGGGCTTCAAGGACCTGGGTCCCAACTCCTCCAAGACTTATGGCATCAAGTGGAAACGTCCCACGGTGAGGGGGCCACCCTGGATGGGACTCAGCTGACCCCTGATCCTGGGTGAGGAGGTCCCTGATGGGAAGTGGGGTCTGGGGTGGGTGGGTGCCAGTTTCTTGGAGAAGCCAACACAGGGACAGGACTCTGGGTCTCTCATAGGAGCTGCTGTCAAACCCCCAGTTCATCGTGGATGGAGCTACTCGCACAGACATCTGCCAGGGAGCGCTGGGTAGGCCCCTGGGGGTGGGGTGCCGGGTGTTTTTTCCACGGTAGTTCCCCATGCCCATTCCTTTGGGCTCTGCCCCAACTCCTCCCTCCTGCAAGCCCAGACAGGCTCTGGCTATCAGCACCGGGCTGGTTTGCCCAGATTCCTGGGTCTTTTCTGTAAGCTAAGCAGAGTTGGGCACCCCAGGTTCTCCCCATCCATCAGTCCCCGCGTGCAGCTCTCAGGGGCAGATTGGTAAAGCAGGCCGACGAGGGTCCCTCTCATTCCAGGGGACTGTTGGCTCCTGGCTGCCATCGCCTCCCTCACCCTCAACGACACTCTTCTGCACCGAGTGGTTCCACACGGCCAGAGCTTCCAGAATGGCTATGCCGGCATCTTCCATTTCCAGGTGAAGGGCCCTGCACCCCCCTGGGGAGGAGGGGTAGCAGGCACTGGGGGAGATGCGGAAGGGTGACCCACAGCACTCTTAAGTCAGGGTGGCCAAGGGCCACACCTTGTGGGGGCCAGCCCTCCCTCTAGAAGGTATTTGACCTCTCAGTGCCATCTCAGGTCTGTCATGTGTGAAACCGTTGGGCAGGTATTTCGGCTGGCAGTTTTCCTGGGTGGTTGTACATATCGGGTAGAAAGTGCTTGGGAGAGTAGAAAGACTTCTGTGTTATATCTTGTGGGACACATTTCTTTCTTCTTTGGGGTCTCAGTTTCCCCATCTGAAAAGGAGCATTCCACTGGGGCAAACAGATCCGCACGTGTGGCCTTCCCCACCTGTCAGTCCTCCCATCCCCCAGCTCCTCCTGGGCTTCGGCAACCTCTGACAGCCCTGAGAAAAGAAAGCCTATTCACACCAGCTTTTCCTGACGTTATTTGCGCACAGGGCCCATTTTTCAAGTCACACAAATTAATTCTCCATGAGCTGGTGTTGGGAGAGACACACCCCAGCAACCCTGGATAAGACCTTACAGCCTTGGTGGCCTGAGCCCTGTCCGGAGGACTCCTGGGTGTCCCCTCTTTCTGCCTAGTCAGGGAGCCCCTTACCCCACTCTGTACTCGTCCACCTTGTGCGGGAGGAGGTGGCCTAGAGGACCCACCGTGTGGATCCACTTTGGCCAAGTGCCACACCTGCCGGGCTCTAGTCCGCAGGGGCGTGGCCTCGTCGTCCCTTTCCCCCGCCCCTTCCCTCATTCCTCCAATCTGCTCCTCCCTGGCCTCCAATTGGCCTGTTCGGCATCCCCCCGCCCACCGCCCCACACTCGCAACCTGTGCTCCTTGGACCCCGCCTCCTCTCGGCCCTCATTGTTCGGCCGCGGCCCCTCAGGTGGTATCTGCAGTACTTGGTCTCTTCTGGCTCCAGGCACCCTGTTCCTGGGCCCTGACCCTTTCTCCTCCTCTGGGAAACCTGCCTCTCATGGCATCTCTGAAGGGAACCCAGTGATTGCGGGAATCAGCCCTGCCCATCTTGTGGTTGAGGGATCCGGGTGCCACATTTTCATTCCACATCAAATGACGTGCTCTTCCCCTAACGCCCCACACCCAGGCCTAGAACGGGGAGGGAAGGTAGGGGGCGTGGCCTAAAAGGGGCTAACCCTTGGAGAGCCCAGCCTTGGTTTGTTTCAGTGCTGCACTAAAGGCTACCTGTGTGTTCCTATTTGACTTTTCTATGAGGAAGGCACTGCTGTTCCCTTTTATGGCTAGGGAAACCGAGGCTCAGAGGGGATGACTTGCTCAGGATCATGTATCTAGTTTACACTGTAGGGGCAAAGGAAAGCTTCCCCTCAGCCCTCTGAAGGTTCGCTGAAAAATCAACTCACAAAAGGAGATTCCTAGGAGAAATGGCATACAAATTTCTTAGCATACACGGGGGAGGTGGGGGGGGGGAAATCACAGAGTGATGACCCCAATCCCCCAATGGTGTACAGAAGCTTATATACCATCTTGGGGTGACAGAAAGAATGGAGGCTGGAGCATGGTCCAAACCAGGTTGTGATGGCAAGACAGGTTAGGAGAGGGGGGAGGAGGAGGCCTGGCCAGCAAAGCTGGTCTCACTCTGTAGACAAAACCTCACAGGTAGCAGCCCTCACAGAGATGGCAAATGTTTCTTTCAGACCTTTAAAGTTGTCAGACTCAATTTTTCCTAGTTCTGAACAAGGGTGGGCCTCAGGGAAAACCTGGCTGTATCAACACAGATTTTTCTCTACAGATGCAAATCTCCCCCACAAAAGACAGCTGTACAGGGCTGCTTCTGTTCCCAGGCCTTCTGAACAGCCATCTCAAAATATGTCAGACAAGTATATTTTGCGGTGGAATATTTTGATTTCCTTTAATACCTGATATGTGTATCTAGTGTATATCTAGTATCCATGTATCCAGTATATATAATCTAGTATACACGCATCTCCTGAATATCTAGTATACATGATGATCTACCCTACATGCATCTAGTGTGTATCTAGAATAATGCATCTAGTAAGTGGCGAAGCTAAGGGTGGGAGCTCAGGCCTGGGGTATCCCGAGGCAGGTACTCACTGTGCCCCCTCCCCTGCAGCTGTGGCAATTTGGGGAGTGGGTGGACGTGGTCGTGGATGACCTGCTGCCCATCAAGGACGGGAAGCTGGTGTTTGTGCACTCTGCCGAAGGCAACGAGTTCTGGAGCGCTCTGCTCGAGAAGGCCTATGCCAAGTGAGTAGGGGCCTAGGGCACAGCTCCATCCCACCTTGGGGGTGGGGGCTCCCGACCCTCTTATCAGGTCCTGCTTGATGCCAGAGTGCTGATCTGGGGCTACCCACAGGGTAAACGGCAGCTATGAGGCCCTGTCAGGGGGCAGCACCTCAGAGGGCTTTGAGGACTTCACAGGCGGGGTCACCGAGTGGTACGAGCTGAGAAAGGCACCCAGCGACCTCTACCAGATCATCCTCAAGGCGCTGGAGCGAGGCTCCCTGCTGGGATGCTCCATTGACGTGAGTGGGCCCAGCCCCGACCCTCTCACCCTCACCCCTGGTACCCTGCAGCCCTGGTATCCCAGCCTGTCCTGTCTTCCAGTGGGTCCCTCTCCCCAACCCAACCCTAGCTTCATCCATCACTCCAGCCCCACCTTCCGCCCCACACCTGGCATCACTCCCATCCCCTCCCTGCTCCTTCCTCAGAACCTTAGCTCTTCCCCAGACTTGGTTTCCCAACCACCCACTGTGCCCCATTCCCTTCGCACTCCTGTCATCTCGCCCCATGCCCGCCCTTCACTGCTTCTTGGTTCCCATGACTCATCTCTAGCCCTTCCCCATCTTTGATCTCAGACTTGACCCCAACATCACTGCAATCCTCAGCTCTGGCTCCAGCCTGCATTTCCCATCCCTAACTGGCTCTATCCTGACCTCACGTCCCTCCACATGAGGCCCTCTGCAGGCCGTGTGGCTCTGAGGGGCTGTGCATGGCTCTATGTGTGTGCACGTGTGTGTTTGCACAGGTCCAGTCAGCCCTGGCCAGTAGCATTGTCAGTGGAGGTGTCTGGGTTCCCCCCATCCCAGTGGCAGTATTGGTGGAGTAGCCAAGCTGCCCCACACCCCAACAAGGAGTGGCATCTATATGTGGGGGTGAGGGACTGGATGGCTAGATGGGATCAGGGTCCCTGCCTGCCACTCCCAGCAGCTGTAACATGTGCAGTGTTACATGTGCCACTCCCAGCAGCTGTTACATGTGCAGGTGGGAACGTCCAAGACCCATGAGTGCTTGGGCCTCTTCTGATGTGCGTGGGGGGCCTGGGCCCTGACCACAGTGCCTGTGTCTTTCTGCAGATCTCCAGTGTTCTGGACATGGAGGCTGTCACCTTCAAGAAGCTGGTGAAGGGCCACGCCTACTCTGTGACCGGGGCCAAGCAGGTACTGCCCTGGGTGGGGCCTCCCCGCAGGGTGGTTCCTGCTTCCTTGCCTGTCCTTGCCTTTCTGGCATCTGACCAGGGCTTTGGGAGGCACCGGTTCCTCCTATAACCTCCTACAGCCTTTTATCTCTCTCCTGGGGACACCCATTCTGAGATGTTTATCATGTTCTGCCTGGACTGACTGTAGCTCATGTGCACAGCTATAAATTCCTGGAGGACAGGCTTCATCTGGGTGCTGAGCAGGGCTTGGAGAGGGTGGGGTGGTATGGGAGGCGGGCCAGGAAGGGATGTTAAAGTAGGTGCCAGAAGCTGGTGCTGATAGGAGGTCTGGGGAACAGGTGAACTGCCGGGGCCAGATGGTGAACCTCATCCGGATGCGGAACCCCTGGGGCGAGGTGGAGTGGACAGGAGCCTGGAGCGACGGGTGAGGGGCCGTGGGCAGTGCATGCTGGCTGGGGAGGCTCGGGGAAGCTCTTAGGTGCCCCTGACACTTCTGCCTGGGCTGGACTCAGGACGGCCCCTGTGCCCAGCCTGTGGCTTTGCTCAGGGCATCTGACCGGCCCTGATAAGACAACCCCTTGGACCTGGGATCTCAGGGCTTGACCTTAGGAGGCCTTTTGACCTGGGCGGGGTGGACAGGCCCCAGGGACAGAGGCCAGGCGCTCAGTGCCCACCAGCCCTAGCAATACCCTGCTCGCCACAGCTCCTCGGAGTGGAACAACGTGGACCCTTATGAACGGGATCAGCTCCGGATCAAGATGGAGGATGGGGAGTTCTGGTGAGCGGCCCCTTCCCGGGCTCGGCCCCTCTTGGGGCTGTCTGCCCCACCTCTCAGTCCCTACAAACCCAGCCCGAGCGGCATCCCGTGGTGCTCTGACTGGGGCTGTGACTCACCTCCGCACTCGGATGCTCAGGATGTCATTCCGAGACTTTCTGCGCGAGTTCACCCGCCTGGAGATCTGCAACCTGACGCCGGACGCGCTCAAGAGCCGGGCGATCCGCAACTGGAACACCACGCTCTACGAGGGCACCTGGCGGCGGGGCAGCACTGCGGGGGGCTGCCGGAACTACCCAGGTGACTGGAGCCTCAGGGTGCAGAGGGCACATAGGGGCTGGGGCTGGGCCTCCGGCAGGGCACGTCACCCCGCTGAGCCTCTGTCTCCTCACGTGTAATATAGAGACAGGCTGATCTCTCAAATTTGCTTTGAGGAGTGAAATATCGAATGTCCTTGTAAAGTCTAAAGAGCTGCACTTCTCCCACCATTTTGGGGCTTGAGTCCTTCCCCCCTGACCACCACCTTCCTCCCTTCTTCTGCCACCTTTCCCTGGGCATCTAGATCCATGTGACCGACTAAAGGGTGCACTAGAGCTGTCCTGCCTGGCAAATGTTCTGCTCTCTGACCTCCACCTGGGATCCTTTCAGCTTCCTTACTCCACGCCAGGCATCCTCAAACTACGGCCCACGGGCCACATGCAGCCCGCGGAGGACCGGGTGTTTTTGCCGCGGCTGCCTGTCCTGCTTAGCAGCCCACTCGTCCCGGGCCCACAGTGCGCATGTGTGGAATGTGCACGCACTCTCCAACGGCCCTCCAACTGTCTGAGGGACAGTGAACTGGCCCCCTGTTTAAAAAGTTTGAGGACCCCTGCTCCATGCCCTTGTGGAACTAGCTAATCTGTTGAACCCGCCGCTTTTACACCACCCTTCACCTCCCATCGTGCCTTCTCTCCTTACCTAGGTTAAAGTCATCATTTTATTGTTGTCTCTGCAAACTCTCTCAGTCTCCTGGCTCCTCCCTCCCACTGCTCCTGCCACCTGGCACAAAAATCCTGGCTGAACCCAGCTGTCCACCAGCTTGGGAACCATTGAATGTGGCAGGAGAGAAATCACAACGGAGGCTGTATTTTCCCTGTACATTCACAGCCACAAACCTCAAATGAGCACTTTGCATGCTCCCTTACAATTCCACTACTAGCCAGGGATGTTCCTGTTCTCTCCTCAACCTCCCTCCACTGTTATACTCTCACCTTTGGATCTGGCTTTGCACTTATATTGACAAGATAGACTTCAGCCAGGTGTGGTGGCTCACGCCTGTAATCCTAGCACTCTGGGAGGCCGAGGCAGGTGGATTGCTCAGGAGTTCAAAACCAGCTTGAGCAAGAGTGAGACCCATCTCTACTGAAAATAGAAAAAATTAGCTAGATGCAGTGGTACGTGCCTGTAGTCCCAGCTACTCAGGAGGCTGAGGTGGGAGAATCACTTGAGCCCAGGAGTTAGAGGTTGTTGCAGTGAGTTATGATGATACCACTGCACTCTAGCCTGGGCAGCAAAGCAAGAGTGTCTCAGAAAAAGGAAAAAAGAAAAGATAGACTTCATTCTATAGGACACCTTGTCATATTCCCACCTCAAAATCCCCCAGCCTTGTCTGCACCTGTGCCCATCCTCACTGCCTCCCCACCTGTGACAGTAGCAGAACTGTCCCTGCTCATGGGGTGCCCCCACCTCTGAAAGCATTTGCTCTTTTATCTGTCACCTCTTTCTCCTGTGTCGTTATGAAGGATCCTCAGTCTTCAAACAGAAGCAATCCTCTCTTAACCCTACTCCCACACCCGTTTCTTGTCTCCCTTTACAGCAAAGTTTCTCAGGAATTACCACACCCTCTGTGTCCTTTCTCACTTTGGGTTCATTGTTTAACCCTTGCCAGTCTAGCCACATCCCTACCACGCTGATGAAACTGCCCCTTTGAAGATCACCTATGGTTTGGCTTTGACAGTTGCCCGTGGCTCTGTCCTTCTGTCCTGCATCCTCCAGAAGTCCCCGGCGTGGCTCACTGCTCTCTGTTTTGAAGCATTTTTCTCCCTTGTAGGGATCCGATTTCAGCTTTTTCCCAAATAGATAACCACTGTTCCCTGGCCATTTATTGAGAAGTGTTTCCTTTCCTCACCGCCCAGCAGCACCAGCTTGGTCCTATTAGTTCTGGGTCTTTTCTCTTCTGGGCTCATCATTCTGTTCCTTGGTCTGTCCCTCTGCCGGTAACACAATGATTTAAGTGCTG
Source organism: Mirza zaza (assembly GCA_008750895.1). NCBI lineage: Eukaryota > Metazoa > Chordata > Mammalia > Primates > Cheirogaleidae > Mirza > Mirza zaza. The sequence continues at coordinate 64,111 of VSMD01105099.1, forward strand.
TAGATTGATAAGAAGTCCTGCTATTGGACAGAGTGGATTCCTTCTTCAGGAGTCTCTTAGCTGTTCTTTTCTTTTGTTTTTCCATATGAATTTTAGGATTAGCTTACCAAGTCGTATGAAAAATCATTTCAAGATTTTAATTTGGAATTGGATGAGATCTATAGACCCATTTGGGGAGAATTGATATTTTTACAATTTAAGTCTTATCCGAGAATGTGGTGTATCTCTTTATTTTGGTCTTTAATGGTCTTTCAATAGAATTGTATTGTTTTCGTCATAAAGGGCTTAAGCGTCTCTTGAGATTTAATCCTAGGTACCCTATCATTTTGTTCCATTTTGTAAAGAGTTTTGCCTTTAAAATTACATCTCCCATGTAATCATTGCTGATACAATAACATGCATTTGAACTTTTTTTTGAGATAGAGTCTTAACTCTGTTGCCCTGAGAGTTGCAGTGAGTACCATTGTAGCTCACTGCAACCTCAAACTCCTGGGCTCAAGCCATCCTCCTGCTTCAGCCTCCCGAGTAGCTGGGACTACAGGCATGCGCCACCATGCCTGGCTAATTTTTTCTATTTTTGGTAGAGACAGGGTCTTGCTCTTGCTTAGGTTGGTCTTGAACTCCTGACCTCAAGCTATCCTCCTGCCTTAGCCTCCCAGAGTGCAAGAATTATAGGCTTGAGCCACTGGGCCTGGCCTCTTTTATCTTTATTAATCCTGTGAAGGGCTTGTCAATATTAATCTTTACAAAGAAATGACTTTTGACTTCGTTGGTCCTTTGTATAGTATTTTTTTCTATATTATTAGTCTTTGCTTTTCTGTTCATTATCTCCCTCTACTTTCTTTGGATTGATTTTTAGGCTTTATTTTATGACTTCTTAAATTCTCATTTCATTAATTTAGATTTTTTTCCATGTAAGCACCTAAGGTGATAAATTTCCCTCTAAGTACCTCCTTAACTGAGTTACACAACTTTGATACATAGTGTTTTTGTTTTTGTTTTGAGACAGTTTCACTTTGTTGCCCAGGGTAGAGTGAGTGCCGTGGCATCAGTTTAGCTTACAGCAACCTCAATCTCCTGGGCTCAAGCAATCCTCCTGCCTCAGCCTCCTGAGTAGCTGGGACTACAGGCATGCGCCACCATGCCTGGCTAATTTTTTGTATATATATTTTCAGTTGGTCAATTAATTTCTTTCTATTTTTAGTAGAGACGAGGTCTCGGTCAGGCTGGTTTCAAACTCCTGACCTTGAGCAATCCTCCTGCCTCGGCCTCCCAGAGTGCTAGGATTACAGGCATGAGCCACCACGCCCGGCCCATATTTTAATGTGTATAATTTAGTGGGTTTTAGTATATTCACAGTGTTGTACAAACATCAGCATTATCTAATTGCAGAACATTGTCTTTACCCCAAGAAACCCTACATCCATTAGTAGTCACTATCACTTTCCCCCCAGCCCCTGGGAACTGCTAATCTACTTTTTGTCTCTATGGATTTGCCTGTGCTAGACATTTCTTATAAGTGGAATCATACAATATGTGGCCTTTTGTACCTGGCTTCTTTCCCTTAGCATAATGTTTTCAAGATCCATTCATGCTATAGTTTGATATGAACTTTATCTTATTTTTATGGCTGAATTATTATTCAGTCATAAAAATATATCACATTTTGCTTATTCATTCATCAGTTGATGGACATTTGGGTTGTTTCCAGTTTTTTACTATTGTCAATAATGCTGCTATGTGCATGCGTTTATATGAACAAATGTTTTCAATTCTCTCGGGCCTATATCTAGGAGTGAAATTGTTGGGTCATATGGTAACTCTGTGTTTAATTTTTTGAGGAATTGCCAATTGTTTTCCAAAGTAGCAGCACAATTTTACATTCCCACCAGCAATGTATGAGGATTCCGATTTTTCCACATTGTTTCCAACACTTGTTATTGTCCAGCTTTTTTATTATAGCCATCCTACTGGGTGTGAAGTGTTATTTCATTGAGGGTTTGTTTTGTTTTTATCTCTCTTCAGTTTTATTTGGGGTCAGGGTACTTGTTGAAGTTTTGATTTGCATTTTCCTAATGACTAATGGTGTTGAACATCTTTTCATGTGCTTGTTGGCCATTTGTATCTTCTTTGGAGTGTCTAGTCAAATACTTTGCCATTTTTAAGCTGGGTTATTTTTCTTTTCATTGTTGAGTTGTAAGTGTTCTTTATATATTCAGGATATGACTTACAAAATATATAATTTTCATACTTATTTTCCCATTCTTTGGTTTGTCTTTTCATTTTCTTGACAGTGTCCTTTGAAGCACAGAAGTTTTTAACTTTGATCCTGCTCATTTTATCTATTTTTTGTTGGTGGTGGTCATGATTTTGGTTTCATAGCTAAGAATCCATTGCCAAATCCAGGGTCGTAAAGATTTATCCCTATGTTTTCTTCTGAGAGTGTTATGATTTTAGCTCTTATATTTAGGTTGTTGGTCCATTTTGACTTAATTTTTGTATATACTGTGAAGTAAGGGTCCAACTTAATTCTCTTCCATGTGGAAATCCAGTTGTCCCAACATCGTCTGTTGAAAAGACTATTTTCTCATTGAATGGTCTTGGCACCCATGTCAAATAATCAATTGGCCATATATATATGAATTTATTTCTAGACTCTCAATTCTATGCTTTTGGTCTATCCTTATGCTAGTACCACACTGTTTTTGTTTGTCTGTCTTTTTCTTTAAGAGATAGGGGTCTTACTCTGTCTCCCCAGCTTGATAGAATGCAGTGGCATGATCATAACTCATTGCAGCCTCCAAGTCTTGGGCTCAAGTGATCCTCTTCCCTCAGCCTCCTGAGTAGCTAGGACTATAGGCACAGCCCAGCTAATTTTAAAATATTTTGTAGAGACAGAGTCTTACTATATTGCCAAGGCTGGTCTTAAACTCCTGGCCTCAAGTGATCCTCCCGCCTTAACTTCCCAAGAGTGCTGGGGTTATGGGCGTGAGCCACTGCACTCAACCCACACTATTTTGATTATGTAGTATTGTAAGTTTTGAAATTGGGAAGTGTGAGTCCTCCAACTTTGTTCGTTTTCAAGATTGTTTTGGCTTGTAGGCTTACAATTCTATATTAATTTGAGGATCAGCTTTTCCACTCTGTGAAAAAGACTGTTGGAATTTTGATAGGAATTTCATTGACTCTGTCAATTACTTTGGGTTGTATTAACATCTTAAGGACTTCAAGTTGTCCAATCCATAAACATAGGCTATCTTTTGATTTTTTTTTTTTGTCTTTAATTTCTTTCAGCAATATTTTATAATTTTTGGTATATAAGTCTTTCACTTCCCTGGTTAAATTTATTTCTATTTACTTTGTTCCTTTGGATGCTATTGTACAGGAATTGTTTTCTTAATTTTCTTTTCAGATTGTTTATTGCTGGTGTATAGAAACACAACAGATTTTTGTGTCTTGATCATGTAACCTGCAACTTTGCTGAATTCATTTATTAGCTCTAATGACTTTCTTGTGGATTCTTTAGGATTTTTTTCTCTTTCTTTTTCTTTTGATTTTTTGTTTTTTGAGACAGAGTCTCACTCTGTTGCCCAGGCTAGAGTGCCGTGGTATCAGCCCAGCTCATAGCAACCTCAAACTCCTGGGCTCAAGCAATCCTCCTGCCTCAGCCTCCTGAATAGCTGGGGCTACAGACATGCACCACCATGCCCAGCTAATTTTTTATATATATTTTTTCTAGTTGTCCAGCTAATTTCTTTCTTTCTTTCATTCTTTCTTTCTTTCTTTTTTTTTTTTTAAGTAGAGATGGGGTTTCACTGTTGCTCAGGCTGGTCTCAAACTCCTGAGCTCAAATGATCAGCCCGCCTTGGCCGGGTCCCAGAGTGCTGGGATTACAGGCGTGAGCCACCATGTAGGATCATGTCATATGCGAACACAGAGTTTTACTTCTTCCTTTCCAATCTGGAGGCCTTTCATTTCTTTTTCTTGCCTAATTGCTCTAGCTAGAATTTCCCGTGCAATGTTGAATAGCAATAAGTAGTATCTGTCCTTGATCGTAGGGGGAAAGCTTCCTTTTACCACTGAGTACGATATTAGTTGTGGGTCCTTCATAAATGCTCTTTATCATGTTAGGAAATTCCCTTCTATTCCTGATCTTCTGAATTTTTTTTTATCATGAAAGGATGTGCTTTTTTTGCATCATTTGAGACAGATGATCATGAGGAGTTTTCTCCCCTTCATTCTATTGATGTGGTGTATTGCATTGATTTTCTTTTGTTGCATTCCTGGGATAAATCCTACTTTATCATGATGTATATTCCTTTCAGTATAGTTGTGGATTTGGTTTGCTAGCATTTTTTGCAGGATTTTTACATCTATTTACATAAATGATACTGGTCTGTAATCTTCTTGTGATATCTTTGTTTAGTTTTGGTATCAAGGTAATGTCGGCCTCATAGAATGAGTTAGAAAGTGTTCCCTCATCTTCAGTTTTTTGGAAGAGTTTGAGAAGAGTTGGTGTTAATTCTTCTTTAAGTGTTTGGTAGAATTTGCCAGTGAAGCCATGTATCTGATCCTGGGCCTTTCTTTGTGGAGAGGTTTTTGATTATTGATTCAGTCTTTTTATTTTTATAAATCTATGGAGATTTTCTATTTTTCTTAAGACAGTTTTGGTGATTTGTTTCTTTCTAGGAATTTTTCTATTTCATCTAGGTTATCTGATTTGTTATCATATAATTGTTCATAGTAGTTCCTTATAATCTTTTTATTTTTTTTAGGTTGGTAATGATATCCCTCTTTAATTCCTGATTTTAGTAATTTGAGTGCTCTTTTTACTGTTCAGTATGGCTTATTGATTTTTTTGTTTTATTTTGTTTGTTTGTGACAGGGTCTTTGTCACCCAGGCTAGAATGCAGTGGCATGATCATAGCTCACTGCAGCCTCCACCTCCTGGGCTTAAGCAATCCTCCTGCCTCAGCCTCCTGAGTATCTGGGACTAGAGGCACTTGCCATCACACTCAGCTAGTTTTTTAATTTTCTGTAGAGATAAGGTCTCACTATTGCTCAGGCTGTTCTCAAACTCCTGGCCTCAAATGATCCTCCTACCTTAGCCTCCCAGAGTGTTAGGATTACAGGCATGAGCCATAGTGCCTAGCCTTTGTCAGTTTATTGAGCTTTTCAAACACCAACTATTGGTTTTATTGATTTTTCTCTATTGTTCTCTATTCTCTAGTTCATTCATTTGGACTTTACTATTTCCTTTCTTCTGCTTGCTTTGATTTTGATTTACCCTTTTTCTAGCTTCTTAAGGTGGAAGGTTAGGTTATTGATTTGATATCTTTCTTTTTTAATATACACATATGTTTTCGTTACCATTCTTTGTGATTTCTCATTTCTATTATCATCTTTTTTTTTTTTTAATTTTTTTTTTTTTTTGAGACAGAGTCTCGCTTTGTTGCCCAGGCTAGAGTGAGTGCCGTGGTGTCAGCCTAGCTCACAGCAACCTCAATCTCCTGGGCTCAAGCAATCCTTCAGCCTCAACCTCCCAAGTAGCTGGGACTACAGGCATGTGCCATCATGCCCAGCTAATTTTTTGTATACATATTAGTTGGCCAATTAATTTCTTTCTATTTATAGTAGAGATGGGGTCTTACTCTTGCTCAGGCTGGTTTCGAACTACTGACCTTGAGCAATCCACCCGCCTTGGCCTCCCAGAGTGCTAGGATTACAGGCTTGAGCCACCACGCCTGGCCTAGAAGTGTGTTTTTTAAAACTTCTAAACATATGGGGTTTTTTTTTGTTTTTTTTTTGAGACAGAGTCTCACTTTATTGCCCAGGCTAGAGTGAGTGCCATGGCGTCAGCCTAGCTCACAGCAACCTCAAACTCCTGGGCTCAAGCAATCCTGCTGCCTCAGCCTCCCGAGTAGCTGGGACTACAGGCATGCGCCACCATGCCCAGCTGATTTTTTCTATATATTTTTAGTTGGCCAATTAATTTCTTTCTATTTTTAGTAGAGATGGGGTCTTGCTCTTGCTCAGGCTGGTTTTGAACTCCTGACCTTGAGCAATCGGCCTGCCTTGGCCTCCCAGAGTGCTAGGATTACAGGCGTGAGCCACCACGCCTGTTTTAAATATGATAATTTAACTCTCACACTGAAGCTGTGAGTTAGATAGTATTATTATCCCTGTAGTATAGGTAAGGAAACTGAGGCACTGAGCAATTAAGCAATTTGCCAAAGTCACTGATCTATTAAGTGGTATAGCTGGGATTTGAACCCAGGCAGTAGGATCCTGGGGTCTGTTCTCTTGACCAGTATACTGTTCTCTAAGTATTGGGGGAATGTTCTATAATTGTCCATTATATCACATTTATTATTTTGTCTGCTTAATCTATCAATTAGTGGAAGAGGGATGATAAAATCTCACACCATCTTAGTGGTTTTGCCAATTTCTCTTTGTATTTCTTTCAGTCATTTTTCTTTATATATTTCGAGCTATGGTGTTGGGTTCATCAAGTTTCGAATTATTATAAGCTCTTAGTGAATTAAACATTTTAAAAAATTATCTAGGCCAGGCATGGTGGCTCACTCCTATAATCCTAGCACTCTGGGAGGCCGAGGCAGGTGGATCGTTTGAGCTCAGGAGTTGGAGACCAGCCTGAGCAAGAGCAAGACCACGTCTCTACTAAAAATAGAAAGAAATTACTTGGACAGCTAGAAAATATAGAAAAAATGAGCCGGGCTTGGTGGCTCATGCCTGTAGCCCCAGCTATTCAGGAGGCTGAGGCAGGAGGATTGCTTGAGCCCAGGAGTTTGAGGTTGCTGTGAGCTAGGCTGATGCCACAGTACTCTAGCCAGGGCAACACAATGAGACTATGTCTCAAAAAAATTTAAAAAAAAATAAAAATAAAAAATTATCTAGGGACAACCTTCATCCCTGATAATTCTTTTTACTTTCAAGTCTATTTCAGCCATTGTTTTTATAGCTATTCCAGTTTTCTTTGGCTAATATTTTTATATATCTTTCTATACTCTTTGAAGTCCAATCTTTCCACAGCCCAATGTTTTTTTTATTTCTTGTAAACAATATCTAGCTGGCTTTTTAATAATCCAGCTTGAGATTTTTTATCCTTTGATTAGAGTTTAGTTCATTTATATTCACGGTGATTAATGATTTATTTGTAATTATTTCAACTGACTAAATGTATTTACTTATTTTCTGCTTGTCTCTCTTGTCATGCTGCCTTTTATCTTGAGTTTTTTCTTTTCTCTCTACTAGTCTTTTCCTCTATGAGTTTGAAAGGCATAAGAGTTTGCTTCATACATCCCAAAGTTTGGTGATTGGTATCCTTACGCCTTGTCCTGAACAATACAAAGACCTTAGAATATTTAACTTGGATCACCCCTCCCTTTGTTCATTATGCTATCATTAGCTAGCATTTTAATTCTAAACAATTTTTTTCTGCCATAAGTTAAACATCATCATTATTTGAGACAGCCTGTATTTATTTGGATTGCCCACAAAATAATAATATTTTTGTTCACCATTCTCAGACCTTACATCATTTGCCACCTGCCTAAAATATACCCTTTTGCATTTCCTTTAACAAGGATCTATTGGTGATAAACTTTCTGTATTTTCCTAAAATGCCTTTATAGTGTGCTTATTCTTAATAGTTCTCTGGATATAGAATTCTGCATTGACAATATTTTCAGCCCATTGAAGATTCTATTATTCCTGTTCTGCTCCCATTGTTGCTACATGTGAGTCCAGAGTTTATCTACCATGCTTTGTTTAAAAAAATCTTTTAAAATTTTTTCTTTTATATTCTGTGATTTCACCATGATCTGTGAAGGTAAGGATTTCATTTTACTCTTCTTTGGATTTATTGAGCTTCCTAGATCTGAACTGACATCTCTCAAAAATTCTAGAGAATTTTTAACCATGACCCTTTAGAATATCACCTCCTTCCCACTCTATCTTCTCATTTTGAAATTCCAATCAAATGTAAGATGTACCTTCTCATTCCATCTTCTCTCTCTGTTAACCTTGCTTTTAGATTTTCCATCTCATAATCTCTCTGGATTGTGTCCCGGGTAGTTTCCTCAGCTCCATTCTCAATTCACTCATTTTCTTTTTGGCCGTGTCAAATCTTTGGTTAGTTCTTCTAAGTACTTAATTTCAATTAATTATTTTTTAATTTCTAGAAGTTTTAATGGATCTTTTCAAATCTGCTCATTCTTGCTCATATTTTTAAGCTTTTCATTTATTTCTTTAAACATAATAAGCATGGTCTTTTATATTCCATGCCTGAGAGTGTTAATATCTGAAGTCTTGGTTTGTCTGTCTTTGTCCATTGTGGGTGTGGGTGCTCCGTCATAGTGCCTTGTTTCCTTGTTAGGTCTCTGCCTCATTCGGCCTAGAAGTTCATCTGTGGGAGTTCTTTTTGAGTCCTCAGATGAAGTTAAGTTCCTCCAGGGTGTTTCTATCATGCCACCAACTCAGTGGGACCCTTTTAAAACTAAATTCTTCCCTTAATGTTTCCTCGACCTCACAGCCAGTATAAATTAAAACTGAAGGGTCATGTGAAGTCTGGCTTGTGTTTATTTTTTTCCTTCCTCCCAGTAGGCTTTATTTTTCTTTCATACTAAACTGCTGGCATTCCTCATGAGGGCTCCAGTTTTAGTACCGGAATCTCCTGTTGGATTCTTTGCCTCTAGTAGATCCTGGACTTTATCTTCTGCCCGTGTACCCAGGGCTCAGGGTGTCCAGGGGTCGACAGAAGTCCTTTGGCATTATTTACCTTGCAGGGCTCCTAGTTTATAGTTTATAGTTTTTTTTGTTTTTGTTTTTGTTTTGAGACAGAGTCTCACTTTGTTGCCAGAGTGCCGTGGCGTCAGCCTAGCTCACAGCAACCTCCAACTCCTGGGCTCAGGCGATCCTCCTGCCTCAGCCTTCCAAGTAGCTGAGACTACAGACATGCGCCACCATGCCCGGCTAATTTTTTCTATTTTTAGTAGAGATGGGATCTTGCTCATTCTCAGGCTGGTCTCGAACTCCTGAGCTCAAGCAACCCTCCTGCCTTGGCCTCCCAGAGTGCTAGGATTACAGGCGTGAGCCACCAGGCCCGGTCCAACACTTATCTTTTTGATTATTGTCAATTGGGGGGGGGCAGTGCTGTTTTGCATATTCCGTCCAGTACTGGGTGGTTTTAGTCAAGAGGGTCCTTCAAGCAGCTAAGTCACCAAACCGCCAGAAGCGCGAGCCCCGGCTGGCTCTCTGTGGCCTCCTGTCAGACCCGTTTTCTCTCTTGCCCTCATCTAAGTCATTGCCCACACAGTGGCTTGAGTCACCTTTTAGAATGTTAATCAGGTCATGTCCCTCTCTGTTGCAAGCGAGATGTAGGGTCCTTTTACTGTTTGATTCAATCCACACACCTTAGCCCCTGACCAACGCCTGCCCACCTCTGCCACCTCCCTGGATGGCTGGGCTCCCCGGACACCTGCTGTCCCGCAGATGTGCTGGGGCTTTTCCGCACCTCTGCTCTTGGATCTCCCTCTGCCTGGCTGGTGCTTCCTAGCATCTTCCCAGAGCTGTGCCTTCAGGTCTCAGCTCACATGTCACCTTCCCTGACCCACTTCCGCTTGCTCTCTGTCACTGCTCTGTTCACTGACCTGACTTGCTCATGCTCCGGCCTTTGCTTCTGGACTGCAAGCCCAGATGGCAGGACTGTCCTGGCACCTGGCACATGCTGGGCATTTACCAATATTTGTCCCATGAAAGAACGGACACGTCGCGGTGTTAGGGTGAGGCTGGCGGAGGGCCACTCTGCCCCACCTCTGATCTCAACTCCCCCGACCTGCAGCCACCTTCTGGGTGAACCCCCAGTTCAAGATCCGGCTGGAGGAGGTGGATGACCCAGACGACTACGGCGATCGCGAGTCAGGCTGCAGCGTCGTGCTCGCCCTCATGCAGAAGCACCGCCGCCGCGAGCGCCGCTTCGGCCGGGACATGGAGACCATCGGCTTCGCGGTCTACGAGGTGAGCCCGTGGGTCCCCCGCGGGGGTGGGCTTCCGCCAGGGGGCGCCAGAGGCATCGCCGCGCCGCCCCATCCTGGGCGCACTGGTCAGCCGCATTGTGAGTGGGTGGCCCCGAGGGAGCCTCCAGGAGGCACCTGCCGAAGCCCTCTGGCTGGCCTGGGACCTACAATGCGTCCCATGGGGGAGCCAGGAGAGGAAGGTGGTTGGCTGGGCAAGGAAAGATTGTGGGATTCACCCTCATCCTCAGAGGGGGGTTGCTGCTCTGGGGAGAGGAGCTGGCTCAGCTGCCACCTAGGGAGGCAGCTTCTGGGGTCAAACTTTGGCTCAGCTTTAGAGAGAAGCTGCCCTGGGGGAGTCGGGAGCTCCCTGTGTCGGAAGAGTGTCAGTGGAGGCTGGAATGGAGGTGTATGACAGTGGACGCCTGCCCCACCCCTGTTCTCTGTGTCATAACTCCTCACTGTGTTCAAGGCAGAGCGGGAGGGAAGAGGGGACTTCTGGACCTCCCTGGCCAGGAAAAAGCCACAGCCTTGGCCTACACCCAGAGCCCCTGGCAGCAGACTGGTGTGGACCCCTCATGTCCCTGGGCTCTGGGACATGTTGGTTGGCCACTCCAGGGACTATCCTGAAGACTGTGACTCAGAGCTGAGCCCTAGGGCATTCCAGGGACAAAGAGAGCCCTGCCTGGGGCCTCCCTCTTGAGATCACTCTCTGGTGTGGGGACAGGTCTGAGTCCTGTCTCCTTATCCTGTCACTCCCATCTAAAAACTCAGGACCTCTGTCTAGCACGCACTCTGCCCTCTGCCCCTGGGACAAACATGCTTCTCTAATTTTCCCTGTCTCTCTTGCAGGTCCCTCCAGAGGTAGGTGTGGCACCTGACTCACCTGGATTTACATACCCCAGCACGTGACCTGAGGGTGCCCAGAGGGGAGCAGCACAGTGGCAAAGCCACCCTTGCATGGACAGCTAAGAAGTCACCTTGTTTTACTGCTTGAAAAGTGCTTTCCCCTGACTGTTCAGTGGGCAGAACAAACAAATTACTCTCCTGAGGGTCCAAGCAGGTATAAGTGAGGGGGCTGGATTTGAACCCTGGTCCTCAGAGCACCCCCGACATGCACACACGAGGCTCTTCCCATCTTGCCGTTGACACTGAGTAAGTGCTGACTGGGGCAGTCTGGGTCAATGTTAGGAGCAAAGTGTTGAGCAAGTTGCTTAAGCTCTGAGCCTCAGTGTTTATGTCTGTAAAATGGGCATAACAGCACTGCCTCACAGGGTTGTTGGGAGCATTAAACGAGGTGCCAAGCGCCCTACAGCATCTGACATGGGGACACTCCAAATAGTAATAGTGAGACTATTACTTAAATATATGCCTTGTCTGCATTCAACCACTCCTCAACCCTCCACCCTTGCAGCAGGTAGGGTAACATTTTACAGATGAGGAAACCGAGGCAAAATGACTTGTCAGGGTCACACAGGCTGTGAGTGACTTGGAGCCTGGGGTCTGGGTCTGGGGTTGGCCCTGAGGAGGGGCTGAGTGGGCAACTGCAGCCCCGCTCCCCCTCCCTCCCTGCAGCTGGTGGGCCAGCCAGCTGTGCACTTGAAGCGGGACTTCTTCCTGGCCAACGCGTCCCGGGCGCGCTCCGAGCAGTTCATCAACCTGCGGGAGGTCAGCACCCGCTTCCGCCTGCCGCCCGGGGAGTACGTTGTGGTGCCCTCCACCTTCGAGCCCAACAAGGAGGGTGACTTTGTGCTCCGCTTCTTCTCGGAAAAGAGCGCTGGGACGCAGTGAGTCATGGCTTGGACCCCTCTGCTCTGCCCTCCCCACCTCCCACCCCCAGGCCCCTTGCTCTGTCCCCCACCCTGACCCCGATGTTTCTTCCCTCTCTCTCAGGGAGCTGGACGACCAGATCCAGGCCAATCTCCCTGACGAGGTGCGTGGTCCCACCCCCACCAGGCACTGTCCCCTCTCCCTTTCCCCGGGTGTGTGACGAGGACCCAACCCCTAGGCTCTGGGCTCCTGCTGGCAAGGCACCCCCCCATGAGAGTCCTGAGAGTAATGCTAATCGCTCATCTGCCCAGCACAGGACAGTTTGCAAGGACTTGTGATAATAAGTGCAATCCCGAGCTCACTCTTTGCTGGCTCTGTGCTGAGCACTTCACCTGGGTCATCTCATTTCCTCCCCGTGACAATCCTGTCCTGGTCCTGTCACGATATCGCCTCTGAGTGGGAAACTCAGGTTCAGAGAGGTTAAGGAACTTGCCCAGGGTCATACAGCAAGGATCCAAACCCTTCCCTTTCATCGCTGAGCTGGACTGCACCCCCAGGGGGCAGGGCAGGGACTAGGTCCCCATTTTATGGGTCAGAAAAGTGAGGCTCGGAGAGGCCAAGTGACATGCAGCAAAAGAGTGGTCCCCACCTCCCTCCAGCTGCCGTCCACATGGCCGGGGCGGGCCCCTTACCTGCTCTCCCCTCTTCTCGGTCCAGCAAGTGCTCTCAGAAGAGGAGATTGACGAGAACTTCAAGGCCCTCTTCAGGCAACTGGCTGGGGCGGTAGGTTGGGCGAGGCGGGGTGGTGGGACCACCGAGGGCAGCCGTGCCCGGGACAGGTGCCACCCTCTCTCTTCCCCAGGACATGGAGGTCAGTGTCAAGGAGCTACAGACCATCCTTAACAGGATCATCAGCAAACGTGAGTGTCCCCAAGTGTCTGCTCCGCCTTATTTCCAGCCCCCCCCCTTCCTCCAGGTGTCAGAATCGGGCTTTGGCTCCCATGTTGAGCTGAGCCCCGCTCCTTGGTGTGCGTGGGTGGGGGCACCCTCCACTGCCTTTCTGAGCCCAGCTCCCTGCCATTTTCACCCAAACGCCTCGTGCTGCCCTGCTGCATCCCTGTTCCCGGTCCTGAGCTCTGGGCCTTGGTGCCAAGGGCAAGGCTCCCCTCCCTCCCAGAGGCGCCCCTGGGCCAAGCCGGTGGCTAGGGGGTAGAACGTGGCTGGCTTCACTCCCTGAGGCACACAGCTGAAAACAGCCGCCCCGAACCGCCCGTGGCCTCCGTGGCACGGGGCCCTCAGCTCAGAACCTCCCTCCTCTGCTGAGCTGGGGAAGCCCTGCCGGCCCTCGGAGCTGCAGCGAACCCACTCTGCCCAGTTTCTTTCGCGTCTGTTTAGCGCCCATTTCATTTTATTTTGGAGTAATTTGTGACTGTCAGGACGTTGGCTTGATTGCTAAAATCCTTTACCTTTTTTTCCTGGTGAGAAAAACAATCCTGCCCACTTCGTCTGCTAGATCTTACATCCACTGGCAGGAATCCTGCCTCCCCGACTGCGTCCTACCCCGCCCCTGCAGGGGCAGGCACGGGATGCTCGCTGGGTTGAGGGCTTGGAACTGGTTTTTCTTACAGACAAAGACCTGCGGACCAAGGGCTTCAGCATGGAGTCGTGCCGCAGCATGGTGAACCTCATGGACGTATCCTTCCGTTTGCTTGTCCCTCCCGAGTGGCATTTTGAGTTGGGATATGAGCTGGAGAAAGGCGCTGGGCGAGCTGTCCCAGGAGCAGTGCAGAGAATGGGACAGAGCTGTGCAGTGTGGATGCACCAGTGTCACATGGTCAGGTGCCTTCTGGGGCATCTTCCTGTTGATTGGGAGGGAGAAACTGAGGCACAGGATTTATGTCAAGTGAAAAGTGGAGGCTGGTGTTGCCTCTACACCCCTACCCAGCCCACTCCGCTGCACCCCAATCCAGAGAACGAGGCAAGCCTGGTTGCAAGCTGGCTGCACGTGGCTCCTGCTGCTCCTGCCCCGCCCTCCCCGACGGCTTGCTCTCTTCGGCCCGTCTCCCCTTTGCCCCAATTGCTCATTCTTACGTGCCTGGTCTAAGCTGTGGAGTTGCCTTCTTAACGGCCACCCAGCGTGATGGCAACGGGAAGCTGGGCCTGGTGGAGTTCAACATCCTGTGGAACCGCATCCGGAACTACCTGGTGGGTCGTCCCCACTGGCTGGGAACCTCCTTCCCCTCTGTGGCCTCAGTCACACGGGGCCAAGCTGCTCAGCTGGCGCCCAGGCTGGCCGAGGGGCCTGGTCCTCCTCTGCAGCCTCCCTGACCCTGAGCCCCCATGTCCCAGCAACTGACCCACCTTTGGGCCTCTCCCCTCCATCCACGGCCACCCGAGGGGGCAGGCAGGCGGGGCTGGCTGACTCAGCCTGGTTCTCATCCTCTGCCCCACACCCCAGGCCATCTTCCGGAAGTTCGACCTGGACAAGTCGGGCAGCATGAGTGCCTACGAGATGCGGATGGCCATCGAATCTGCAGGTGAGGCCCAGAGGCTAGTGGCACCTGTGGGGCCCAGGATGGATGGCCTAACTGCTCCCAGGCCCCAGGCTGCTTCCTTGACAGCTCCCCAGGGCAGTGCCCCACCCCACTGGCCCACGTCCCTGGGGTGCTAGTGATGATATGGTACAGCCGTCTTCTGTCTTGTCCCCGTGGTTACTGAGCTAAGTGCTTTCTCAGCTTTCCTTCCTCCTCGCTGCAGCCTGAGGAGGATGGGGTCTTTTATGATCCCCGCTGTGCACGTGACAGCAGTGAGGCTCAGGGAGGGAAGGTGACTGACCTCAGACCTCGCAGCCAGGAGGGGCAGAGCCAGGCTGCAGAGCCTCCCGTGGGAAAGGTGCGGGCCCACCCCGCAAGGATGAGGCCTGGGCATTTGGGACAAATGAAGCCAGACACGGCATCCTCGCTGGCCAGCTCCTGCTTCTCTGGCACACCTGGGCCCTGGTGCTCCTCTGGGACTGGCCCTGCCCAGGAGGCCCTTGGAGAAGAGAAGGCCCCAAGCACCCTGTCTAGCCCCGCCTCCTCTCTTCCTGTTTCTGGGGACCCTGCCCCTCTGCACCCACACCCCTGACCTCACCCACTCTCTGGACCAGGCTTCAAGCTCAACAAGAAGCTATACGAGCTCATTATCACCCGCTACTCCGAGCCTGACCTGGCTGTCGACTTCGACAACTTTGTGTGCTGCTTGGTTCGGTTGGAGACGATGTTCCGTGAGTGTCCCCAGTCGGCTCCTGCCCTCCAGCCCTATCCCAAATGCGTCCCCTGTGAGCTGGTGGGAACAGACAGATGGGTGAATGGTAGATAGCAGGCCAGTGTAGCAGGCGTGTGCCAGACAGGCTGAGGTCTGGGGTTGCGCCCCAGGTAGCCTCTGTGCTTGGTCACCTGGAGGCTGAGGGCTAGGAGAGTGGGGGAGGGGAGGGGATTGGGGGGCTCTCAGGCAGCAGGAAGAGCTACTTCCTGGCTTTAAGGGGTGATAGCCTAGGGTGCTGTGGGAAGGTGGGGGAGGGTCAGGCAGGAAGAGGGGGCCAGTCCTGGCCCTGTGCAAGTGTCCCACTGAGTTTTCACCCCAAGTCATCTTTTCTTGAACATACAGGATTTTTCAAAACTCTGGACACAGATCTGGATGGAGTCGTGACCTTTGACTTGTTTAAGGTGGGAACCTCCTTGGGCCCACAGTGGGGGAAGAATTTGAGGTGGTTGAGTTTCCTTATTTGACCAATGTTCTCCTGTCCCTTCCTGGTGGAGCCTGGGCCTCCTGGAGGGCCGGGGTGGGGGGCCTGGGCTCTGGGAAGGGAGTAGGAGGGCAGGCCCTGGGGGCCTTTGCGGGAGCCAGCAGCCTGGTCTCCTGGGTATGGAGGAGTAAAAGTAGCCCTCCAGTAAGGACCCCTCCAGGGGCAAAGACATGGTGGCTGCTGAGCCATGGGGCAGTGGGCTGGGCCTGGGGTTCCGTGGGGAGGAAGACTGAGGAAGCCATCTGCTCTCTACCTGCCAGTGGTTACAGCTGACCATGTTTGCGTGAGACGGGGTGCCCTCCCAGCTCCTCTCCTCTCCTGTCTGCCAAGCCACACCTCCTGCTGCGCCAAGCCAGCCCATGCCAGCTGCAAGTGCCTTCCTCAGAGCTGGGAGGTGCCCGCCCTCCTGTCCCCTCCTCTCCCAGCCACGCCCAGTCGTCAGCCCTGGGCAGAGCTGTGTGGCTCTCCCTGCCTGCGCCAGCCATGGGCTCAGGATGGCCCCCCAGCCTCTCCCATCACCATACCAGGAAGGCAGCTTTTGCTTGTCCCTGCCTCAGGACAGCCCCAGGCCCACCAAGCATCCAGATGTGTCCTCTCCCCTCACTTCAGAGGCCACCCACCCAGCCCAACCGACCGCCAGCCCCACCTGCGGACTGTAAACTATAACCACTAGCTCTGCACACTGCAGTCCCGATGTGCAGAGCCCCTCCCAGCTGGGGGAGCCCCGGGGCTGGGATGCCTGTGCCTTCCCACGCAGAAGCCAAGGCCCCTCTCTTCCTGGCAGCCATGCCCAGCCTGGGGGGTGGCCAGGCCTTCCCTCCCTCTCTCCTTTTTTATATTGGTGATTTTAACGGGGACTCTTCAGGAACTGGTGTACTAGTTATGGGGGTGCCAGAGGCACTGGGCGTGGGGTGGGGAGGTCCCATGTTTCCATGTGGAGGAACCCCAAATAATAAAGGAAAAGACCCCACATCTATCTCTGGAGTGTGTTTCTCCCCAACCTGCTGCCTGGCTTATGGGGACAGCTGGTGGCCTCAGCCCACCCCTGCTCTCCCACCTCTCCATTCTCCATATCTTCCACATGGCCGCGGAGGCTAGCACCGCGGAGGCTAGCACCGCTGCTGGAGTGCAAAGTGGGTGGGGACATTTCTGGCCCTGGCAGATCAGGGAGGATGGGCCTCGGGGCCCCAGCTGCAGGGACAGGGCCACAGCTGAAGCCCACAAGGTCCTGCTCACCCCCTGGCTTTCCTGCACACTCCCGCACCCTGAGGTGACGCTCCAGCTGAAACCTAAACCTCTACTTAGCACAAACCTGACCCCCCAGGGAGCTCCCCCAGAGCACAGAGCCTCTTTCAGGTCCTCCTGCAGGGGGTGCCCCTGTGACCCAGACATCTGCAGCTTATATAAGCCACTCCAGCCCCCTCTGGGATCCGGGCATTTTTCACCTGAGATAAGAGTGGTTTGGGGGCTGACAAGAGTGGGTTGGGGGCTGACGGGGGATGGGACGCAGCCACACATTAGGATGGCATCTGCAGGGCAAAGGCTGAGGGAGCCCAGGCGCAGCCCTTGGCAGCTTCTGCATGGAGATTGGGGTGGGGGGTCCCTGCTCCCCGAGTGGCAGACTGTCTGGAGACTGCTGTCCTGAGCTTGCATTTTGCCCTTGTCCCTTGGGAGCCCCTGGGCCAGGTCCTGCTGGGCTCAGCGTTGCCAGTGAGGGGAATGGCTCGTCTCTTCCTGGAGCCTGGCCTGGGGTGGAGGAGACAAGGGTGGGGTGGGTGGCTGGACTCACCCTCTTGCTCGCACCCTTAGTTGCTCTCTGCATTAGGCTGTGTTTGATGAGGGAGTTGGGACACCATGGGTCTGGGTGATCTTGGGGCCCCAACCCTCAAACACTCTGACTCTGAAGCCGGGCACGGTGACTCATGCCTGCAATCCTAGCACTCTGGGAGGCCGAGGCGGGCGGATCGCTTGAGGTCAGGAATTCAAAACCAGCCTAAGCAAGAGCGAGACCCCGTCTCTACTAAAAATAGAAACAAATTAATTGGCCAACTAAAAATATATAGAAAAAAATTAGCCGGGCATGGTGGCGCATGCCTGTAGTCCCAGCTGCTCAGGAGGCTGAAGCAGAAGGATCGCTTGAGCCCAGGAGTTTGAGGTTGCTGTGAGCTAGGATGACACCATGGCACTCTAGCCTGGGCAACAGAGTGAGACTCTCTCAAAAAAAAAAACACTGACTCTGAGGCTGAGGGTGCCTGGGGGACAGGGAGAGCAGGGCCTCCTCTATTTGGGGCATTTTTTTTTTTTTTGAGACAGAGTCTCACTTTATTGCCCAGGCTAGACTGAGTGCTGTGGCATATTCTGACCTCTGAGCACATAAGCTCCAGCTGCCACTTGGAGCCCAGTGACAGGAACTGTGTTCCATGTGCCAAGGCCAGAATTGGGCTCCTGGAAGAGAGGGAAGGTGACAGTGCTGTGCTCACTGCTGGGGTCCAGCCGATGGGGACGGGCAGGCAGGACGACTGCGCCTGCAGATCCGGGTGGTGGCTGTGAGGCGGTTCTCTGGGTGAGAGATGGAGACCTGGAGAAAGGGCCTGGGGGGAGGGGAGCCCTGCAGTTGTGGGGATACCGGAACCCTCCCGTGGGGTGTAACTGGAGCCCTCTGACACAGGGCACACACAGCATGCTCGGTCCTAACCCTTGACCTGTCCCTCCACCTCCCAGAGCCCCTCCCTGGCCCCTTTACATAAGGCCCAAGCAGGCTGGGCCTCAGGTCGGACCCGCGGCCATGGCCTTCACGGATCTGCTGGACGCCCTGGGCGGCGTGGGCCGCTTCCAGCTCATCTACACGGCTCTGCTGCTGCTGCCCTGCAGCTTGCTGGCCTGCCACAACTTCCTGCAGAACTTCACGGCCGCCGTGCCGCCCCACCACTGCCGGGGCCCTGCCAACAGCACCGAGGCCACCACCTATGACTCGGGGGCCTGGCTGAGGGCCATTGTACCCCTGGACCAGCTCGGGGCCCCCGAGCCGTGCCAGCGCTTCACTGAGCCTCAGTGGGCCCTCCTGAACCCCAACACCTCTGTACACAGGGCGGCCACAGAGAGCTGCAAGGACGGCTGGGTCTACGACCGCAGCATTTTCCCATCCACCATCGTGATGGAGGTCAGAGGGGCTGTGTGGTATGGGGGGCTGCCACCAAGGTCGAGGCTGAAGTGTCTCTTCCTCCCTTGCAGTGGGATCTGGTCTGTGAGGCCCGCACCCTCCGTGACCTGGCCCAGTCCCTCTACATGGCTGGGGTGCTGGCAGGGGCCATCGTGTTTGGCAGCCTGGCAGACAGGTGAGCCTTGGGATGAGGGTCCCAGTTGCCCCCCATGGGCTGGAAAGCCCCAGGCCTCTGCATTAAGTTTTCCTTATTCAGGTTTACCTGTGTATCTTTAAGTAGGTGGTACATAAAACACCATTCACAGGGTTCAAAAATTCCAAAAAGTGCAAAGGAGCCTGCAGGGAAGCATCCGTGTCCCACCTCTGCCCCTCCCTGCGGTACTTCCCAGACAGCAGCCTGGCTTCTGTGTCTCTCACCAGAGAGGTTTTACGATTTTATGCAAGCAAGTGGTGCACACGCCGCGTCCACACGTGTTTATACAAATTCTGGCACGCGCCACACGTGGTCCTGCACCTGGCTTTTTCTTCACGTTGAAGCCCTCTCCTATTCCTTTGGAAAGAGCTTTCCTGTCCCTCCTAATGTCCACACCACATCCCGCTGTGTGAACGAGCCAGAGCTAACCCTGACTGAAAGCCACTGACGGACAGCAACACCAGGCGACGCAGCTCTGCGCCTCCTCCTCTTCCTTCCCTGCCTTTTCTCCCCTTCTCTCTCCCTCTCTCCTCTTCTCTCTTCTCTGCCCCTCCTTTCCCAGTTCAGGTTTTGGGAGACCCTCCTGGATTCCAGACTCCATACCCTGGAGTGCAGATGGCTCCCGGTTCTGCACGCCTCGGGCCCCTCACAGGTGGCTCTGTCATGGCCCTCATCACAGTGTGTCCTGACACGTCCTGGTCTGTCTGCATGTGAGCTTGCAACTTATCCAGAGTATTTTCTTTGTCACCAGCCCCCAGCTCAGGCCTGTCCCTTAGAGGTGATCAGAGAACATTTCCGTAACAGTGAATGAGTAAGTGAATGGATGAATGCATGAACTAACAAGTGACCGAACGAATGAGTGTGTCATGGAGTGTGTGGAGAAGACATGCTGTCCCCTTCTTGGCCTGCTGCCCTCCTGGCCACGCTGGGGCTGTGTGCTCTGGCCCTGAACCCTCATTTGCAAACGGAGCAGCGCCCAGGCCAGAGTGGGATAACCCTGCCGGCCTGGCCTCGGATTCCTGCGGGCACGGCCACCCAACACCCCACGCCAGCCTCCCCGGTGAGGCCAGTCCACATGAAGACCGACTCTGGTCCTGCTCCCACAGCCTGGGACTGGCCAAGGGCTCACCCCTGTGAGCTCTGGTTTGAGGTGTCACTCCCCACCAGCCACACCCCCTCTGGGTCTTTGCAGGAATCCTTGCTCCTTCCCAGCCCTGGAATAAATCTCTTCATCTCCCATTTCTTCTACATCATGACATTCCTTCTCCTGCCAACCTGTGCCACCGTTGCCTGGGTCCCAGCAGCTGCGAGTTCCTGTTTTGGAGGGGTGGCTTTTGCGGGGCACCCCAGCTTCCCCTTGTCTGGCAGCAGGTCAGGCGCAGGCTGCTGCTTTGCCCCCTGGGGGGATGCCACTGCCACCTCCTGAACTCTAATGCCTGTGTCTGTCCCCTGGGCTCAGGTTGGGCCGCAAGGGCCCCCTGGTCTGGTCGTACCTGCAGCTGGCGGTTTCGGGGGCCGCCACGGCGTACTTTGGCTCCTTCAGTGCCTACTGCGCCTTCCGGTTCCTGATGGGCATGACCTTCTCCGGCATCATCCTCAACTCCCTCTCTCTGGGTGAGTCCAGCCGCGGAGAGGCCGGGAAGGGCTGGGGCTGGGGAAGGAAGAGAAGTGGCAGCCCTGTCATCGGACGTCTTTCTTATTTCACTTTGTTGGGATTCTCATCCAGCGACCTCAACTCAAACCCTCCTACCAGAGTTCTGGGCTTGGGAGAGCTGGGACCGCGGCCCTGCGGCAGAGGGCAGGGACCCCGGGCAGCCTTTACGCTGGCTTGGGTTTCAGTTCACTCATCTGTAGACTGAGAGGGTTAGGTTTGTTTCCTTTGTGAGTTAGCCAACAATAACCACTTACTAAGCACCCATTGTGTGCCAGGCTTAATGTGGGACCACAGAGGGCACCAGGACACAGGGAGGAATGAGCCACAGGGGTCCCTGAAAGTGAGTGGCTCTAAGAAGGGTGAGGTTCACCCAGGCTGCAAAGGCCAGAGATTCCTTAGCTCTGTGGTGGAGACCCAGCTCCTGGATGCCAGCCGGGAGTCACCCACCAAGTGACAAGGGACAGGGTCAGTCTTCATTCCAGGCTGGTTCTGGGCAGCTCCTGGGCGGTCCTGGCAGAGAGCATTGCAGGGCAATAGGAGGCCCACCCTGGACACAGGACTGCCACCTGCCTGCGCTTCCTTTTAACTCCTTAGCTTGCTCCTGGGGACACCACCAGACTTCAAAACCGCTACCACCCTCCGCTGTCCAAAGACAGATGGGTGTTTTATTTCAGAGCTGAGGAAGAAATCCTGGGGCTGGAGAACCAGGACATACCTGACCGCCCCTCCCTCTCCTGGCACTTAGTGGGCTGTCAGCAAATCACAGTCTACTCACCTCATTCTTCGGGGTGAGCACACCCAGCCACGGCTTGGAACAGATATCTGAGGTTTATCTCATGCTCGAAAGGCCCCTAACACCTACACACACACACACACACACACACACACACACACACTCTCACACACCAGAGATTGCTCAGCCTCTTCACACATCCAAAGGCCAGGTGCTCTGTCTCGGGACAGCTCGGCCTATAAGGACGTCTTTGTAGAGACTCACTCGGGTGCCCTGTCCCACATCTTGATTCTTTCACTTAACAATGCTGCCATCTGTCCCTTGTCGATGGAGGGCCTCCTACGTGCCTGGCGAGGTTCCAGCGCCAAGACGCAGCAGTGAACAAGGACTCCTTGGAGGCCATGTTCTAGCGAGGGAAGGTGGGAGGTAAACACCACAGATAAGTGGGTCACACGGTGATAAGTGCTGCAGAGGGAACTGAAGCTGGGGTGGAGGAGAGAGGCCTGCAGTTTTAATTAGCGTAGTCAGGGAAAGGCCTCACTGAAAAGGTGTCATTTTGAGCAAACTTTGAAGGAGTTGAGGGAATGAGCACTGCAGATATCTAGGGTAGAACATTCTAGGCAGAGGAACTGCCTGCAAAGGCCCTGTAGGGAGATCCCCGTGGCTGGCACAGAGTCGGGGGTGAGTGGTTGGGGGCAGATCCTGAGGGATCTTGTAGTCATTTGAGACTTTGGCTTTGACTCTGAATGAGACAAGAGCCACCGGAGGATTCTGACCTGAGGAGCGGTGATCTGATTCAGGATTTGAGATGTGACAAGATCCTCTGCCTGCCGTATGGCAGCAGAACGGGAGCAGGGAGGCCAGTTAGGAGGCTCCAGCTGTCATTCTGTGAGAGGCCAGGCCGAACAGGGCCAGGGCAGTGGCAGCAGAGCAGGCGGGGGTAGCTCACACTCTGGCTAAATTCCGAAGGCAGAAACAACAGGATCTGCAGATGTGTTGGACACATGAGGTCATTGCTCCTTGGAGAGAAGCCTCATTAATTTGTTACAGCTGCCCCGTAAGTGTGTGTCAACCAGTCCCCTGGGGATGGACATTTAGTTTGTTCCAAGTTTTGCTTTTTACAAAAATTCGGGTTTGGTTTTTTTTTTTTCCTTTTTTGGTCTTTGCATCACTTGGAGTACTTTTCCCTGTGTTCCTCTGGCTTGTTCCTCTCATTGATTTGTGAGAACTCTTTATTATTTTTATTTTTTTGAGACAGAGTCTCACTCTGTTGCCTGGGCTAGAGTGCCGTGGCGTCAGCCTAGCTCACAGCAACCTCAAACTTCTGGACTTGGCCAGGCATGGTGGCTCACGCCTGTAATCCTAGCACTCTGGGAGGCCGAGGCCGGTAGATCGCTCTAGGTCAGGAGTTCGAAACCAGCTTGAGCAAAAGCGAGACCCCATCTCTACTAAAAAAACAGAAATAAATTAATTGGCCAACTATAAATATATAGAAAAAAAATTAGCCGGGCACGGTGGCGCATGCCTGTAGTCCCAGCTACTCGGGAGGCTGAAGCAGGAGGATCGCTTGAGCCCAGGAGTTTGAGGTTGCCGTGAGCTAGACCGATGCCATGGCACTCTAGCCCAGGCAACAGAGTGAGATTCTGTTGCAAAAAAAAAGAAACAAAAACAAAACTCCTGGGCTCAAGGGATCCTTCTGCCTTAGCCTCCCGAGTAGCTGGGACTATAGGCATGTGCCACCATGCCTGGCTAATTTTTTCTATTTTTTCAGTTGTTTGGCTGATTTCTTTGTATTTATAGTAGAGACAGGGTCTCAATCTTGATCAGGCTGTCTCAAACTCCTGAGCTCAAGCAATCCTCCCCCCTCGGCCTCCCACAGTGCTATAATTACAGGTGTGAGCAACCGGGCCCTGCCGAGAACTCTTTTTTTTTTTATTTTTTTTTTGAGACAGAGTCTTACTCTGTTGCCCAGGCTAGAGTGCCATGATGTCAGCCTAACTCACAGCAACCTCAAACTCCTGGGCTCAAGCAATCTTTCTGCCTCAGCCTCCTGAGTAACTGGGACTAGAGGCATGCGCCCACCATGCCCAGCTAGTTTTTTCTATATATTTTTACTTGGCCAATTAATTTCTTTCTATTTTTAGTAGAGACAGGGTCTCGCTCTTGCTCAGGCTGGTTTCTAACTCCTGACCTTGAGTGATCCTCCCGCCTTGGCCTCCCAGAGTGCTAGGATTACAGGCATGAGCCATCTCGCCTGGTCAAGAACTCCTAATATTAGGGAAATTAGCCCTTTATCTGTTATTTGAGTTACAAATATTTTTTGTGTTTTCTTTTTTTTTTGCTGACATTATGACTTTGCTTGTGGTGTTTTGTTTTGTTTTGTTCCAATGCAGACTTTTTTTATTTTTATGAATTCAAAGTTGTTAACCTTCCCTTTTATTGCTTCTGAGTTTTGTGATACTTTCGGAAAAGCCTTTCCCCAATTTAATATGGTAAAATAAGTTACCATGATTTCTTCCAACATTTTTGTGGCATTGTTGTCTACATTTAGTTCTTCCATGCACCTAGACTTTACCTGGGTATGAGGAGTGAGGTGGGGACACCTTTGCCTGTGTCTCAGTGGGTCTCCAAGAATGAGACCCAGAATGAGTTTAAGTCGCCAGCATGGGAATAAAGAGGGTGGGGCAGACTGAGCAGCCAGGTGGGTAGCGGAATCCCACTGCACATGCTGTCGTTTTCTCCGCAGTTGTGGAGTGGATGCCCACCCGGGGCCGGACCGTGGCAGGCGTCTTGCTGGGGTACTCTTTCACCATTGGCCAGCTCATCCTGGCGGGGGTGGCATACCTGATCCGCCCCTGGCGGTGGCTGCAGTTTGCTGTCTCTGCTCCTTTCCTGATCTTCTTCCTCTACTCTTGGTATGTGCTGAGCAGCCTAGGGGGAGGGTACACCCGTGTGGCTGAGCCCTCGCCTGGCCCTATGAAGGATTGGGGTGTGCGGTGACTGGGACTTGCTGGGGACACAAAGGATGGCAGGTCTCACAGGTGTTCATGAATGCCTCTGGGAAGCTCCAGTAAAATCCCCTACTTTAGTGTGGGGCTCCAGAGCATACCAAGGGCTTTTGCCTTCATCAGCCCCTTTGCACTTCATGACCCCATGGCGCTTTTAAGAGGGGAACTGAGACACAGACCAGAGAGGGTCCATAGCTTATTGAAGGCCACACAGCTGGGGCCAGACCCGGATTCAAAACCGGGTCTGTTGAAGTCCTCAGTCATCTGTAGTCTCTAAGCAGCCTTCAGTGAGTATCTGAGGGATGTGCTGCAAAAAAGGGAAGCTGGTGTGTCCACCAGTCTTCCTGATTCTGCAGACAGGAGGACAATTCACCTTTTTCAGAGGCTAGAAGAAGGTGGATGAAGCTGTACTTGAGTTTGGGGAACAAAATGAGCTCCACCCCACCCTGGCTCCTTCTTCCTTCTCTTGGTCTCAGGTGGCTGCCAGAGTCATCCCGCTGGCTCCTCCTTCATGGCAAGTCCCAGTTAGCTATGCGGAACCTGCAGAAGGTAGCTGCAGTGAACGGGAGGAAGGAGGAAGGGGACAGGTTGACCAAGGAGGTAAGCACTGGTGGAAGGAAGAGTAGAGACAGACTTCAGTCTTGAGGCAGCCTCCAGTTACACTAGGATTTAGCAGCGTCCCAGGTTTCACCTGCCTTCCAGGTGCAAGGTTGGGAGTAAGCAGGACGTGCAGAGTTCCGGTGTGAGAAGAACGTTGTTTGAACATTGAATGGCTGTGTGATCTGGAATGAATAATTTAACTGCTTTGTTCATCAGTCTATCCATCCGTACAATGAGGAAATAACCCTATTAATGACGACATCCAGTTGAAATTTTAATCAAATATTAAGACAAAAATTATTAAAATAGTGATCACAGGCCGGGCGCGGTGGCTCAAGCCTGTAATCCTAGCTCTCTGGGAGGCCGAGGTGGGCGGATCCTTTGAGCTCAGGAGTTCGAGACCAGCCTGAGCAAGAGCGAGACCCCATCTCTACTATAAATAGAAAGAAATCAATTGGCCAACTAAAATATATATATAGAAAAAATTAGCCGGGCATGGCACATGCCTGTAGTCCCAGCTACTTGGGAGGCTGAGGCAGCAGGATTGCTTGAGCCCAGGAGTTTGAGGTTGCTGTGAGCTAGGCTGACGCCACGGCACTCACTCTAGCCTGGGCAATAAAGTGAAACTCTGTCTCAAAAAAAAAAAAAAAATAGTGATCACAAACTAAAATTGGAGAATCAATAACAAATGTACCATTTGTTATAAATTCCATTTATTATAAGATGGTTAACATTTATTTATTTATTTATTTTTGAGACAGAGTCTCGCTTTGTTGTCCAGGCTAGAGTGAGTGCCGTGGCGTCAGACTAGCTCACAGCAACCTCAAACTCCTGGGCTCAAGCGCTCCTCCTGTCTCAGCCTCCCAAGTAGCTGGGACTACAGGCACATGCCACCATGCCGGGCTAATTTTTTCTATATATATTAGTTGGCCAATTAATTTCTTTCTATTTATAGTAGAGATGGGGTCTCGCTCTTGCTCAGGCTGGTTTCAAACTCCTGACCTTGAGCGATCCGCCCACCTCGGCCTCCCAGAGTGCTAGGATTACAGGCGCGAGCCACCGCGCCTGGCCTACCATTTATTATCAATAAGTACCATTCACTGAGCCCCATGCCAAGCCCTATGTTAAGCGCATTACATACATAATCTCATTTAATGCCTCATTTTGCCAGTGAGGAAATTGAAGTGTGGGTGGGCCAGGTAACTTGCCTGAGAACACACCGTGGGCAGTGGGAGAGTCACACGCAATCACAGCTCTTCTCTGTCTCCAAGTCTATACTGGGGGAGGGGGCAGAGGGGTGCGCTCAGAGCCACAGAGCCCCAAGAGTGTTGGGGCCTCTGCTGCATCTCAAAGCCCTGGGAACAGTTGGGCAAGGGCCATTAGTCCCGCGATGGAAGGGACACTAGGCCACCTTGCCAGAGACCTCAACCCCGACTTGCCTCCTCCTGCAGGGACGTAGGGTCCCAGGTCCCTCGCTTCCCCTGAACAGACTTTCCTCACCCAGGTGGTGAGCTCCTACATCCAGAGCGAGTTTGCAAGTGTCCGCACCTCCAACTCGATCCTGGACCTCTTCCGAACCCCAGCCATCCGCAGGGTCACGTGCTGTCTCATGGTGGTCTGGTAGGTCTTTAACCTGAGGCCAGGGTACGCCCTCTGCTCCTACTGAAAAAACGGTGAGCCTTGTGAATCCAGTCGCATTCCGCACCCTCGGCCTCTGCTGGGTGCTGAGACGTGGTGATAGACCAGCCGCGGTGCTGACCTAGCAACCCCACATCTGCGCTCGGGTCTCACCTGGGGTGTGTATGGGGGGCCGTATTGGAATCACCTAGGCAGCTTTTCAGATGCACCTTGTCCCATCCTGATAGGCCTTTGGGGCTCTCCGGGAAGTGTCCCACTCTGGAAAAACACATCTGGATTGAGAAGGGGACAAACAGGGAAACAATAATTTCCAAGTATCCCAACAGCATTTCTCCTGACTGGGGCTGCTGAGGGCTTCATGCAGGAGATGGCAGTTAGAAGGGTTTTAAATGATGGTTAATTGAGTTTGCAAGGTGGGGAGGAAGGAATTCCTCACAGGTTCATAGGCATGAAGACATAGAATGGGTAAAAGCACACAGGCAACCCACAGGCAATAGCGCCACCAGCTGGAAGCTGGCCAGTCCTAGCGGGAGGAGCCAATACAAAACGCCTACCTTAATTTCATTCCTCTGAATTTCCGTGACTTTTTTTTTTTTTTTTTTGAAACAGAGTCTCACTCTCTTTTGCCCAGGCTAGAGTGCTGTGAGGTCACCCAAGCTCACAGCAACCTCAAACTCCTGGGCTTAAGCGATCCTCCTGCCTCAGCCTCCCAAGTAGCTGGGACTACAGGCATGTGCCACCATGCCCGGCTAATTTTTAGTTGGCCAATTAATTTCTTTCTATTTTTAGTAGAGACGGGGTCTCGCTCTTGCTCAGGCTGGTTTTGAACTCCTGACCTCGAGCAATCCGCCCGCCTCGGCCTCCCAGAGTGCTAGGATTATAGGTGTGAGCCACCGCGCCCGGCCTTTTCCGGGACATTTGAGTAATTGGGGTCGACGTTTATGTGCGGAATGTAGGCAATGGGTTATTATCTGTTCTTTGGGGCGACCCCGCACTCCCCTTCAGTAGTCACCAGCTGGGCTCTGAGGCCAGACTACCCATGTGACCTGAACAAGTCGGCCAGCCTCCCGGTGCCTCAGTTTCCTCCTTCTGTAAGGTCCTCGTGGGGATTACCGGACATGCAAAGCGCCGGAACCGCACACTGCCCCTGGGACGCTCTCGGGCCAAGAGTCGGTTGTCCGGCCTGGATTTGGGGCTGTGTCCCCCGCGCGCCGGGCACGTGGGGGCCCACGCGGGAGGCTGGGAGGCTGGGAGGCTGGGAGGCTGGGAGGCTGGGAGGCTGGGAGGCTGGGAGGCTCGGCCGGCCGCGGCGCCCGGCGGTGCTGGCTCCCGACAGCTGGGAAGCGCCTGCGAATCCAAGTCCGGGGAAGGGACGCGCCACCGCGTCGCCCGGCTTGCCCTCGGCGCCCGCCGCCGCTTCTCCTTCCTCTCCCCGCCGGAGGACGCGAATCCCGCGTTCCGAAGTCCAAGCTGACAGTCCTCTCTTGGACCGACTGGGAAGGGTGAGCAAAGACCCGTTTTCGTTAACCAGAAAGTCACCGGGCAGCGACCCGGGACTGGGCGATCGGTCCCGGCGGGGCTCCCCACCCGACCCGACGCGCCTGCGGGGCGGGCGCCGCGGGCTCGCCCGGGACCGGAGAGCGGCCCCCTCGCCTGTGTCCTGCCGGTGGGGCGGGGATCCCTGGGGTATTAAAAGGCTGCAGGGGGTGGCGAGGAGAGGAAGAGGAGGTTTTAGGAACCGGCAGACTTCCACCAAACCCTATTGGAAATGCCTTCCATTAACTTGGATTTTTTTTTTTTCTTTACCAGCTTATTTCTAAATTACAAAGTGATGCATACACAGTTTAAAAAAAAATTTTTTTTCAAACAATCCAGAAACACATAGACACTATAGAGTGTTGGTTAAGAAGCAGGACTCTGGAACCCGCTGCTTGGGTTCGAATCTTAGCTCTGCTACTTACTGGCTGTATGTATGATCCTGGGCAAGTTACTTAACTTCTCTGTGCCTCAGTTTCCCCATCTATAACGAGAGTATCACAATAGTATCTACCACACGGAGTTGTTGTAAAGATTAGAAGAGTTAAGGTCTGTAAAGCAGGGAGATCAGTACCTGAATGTGCGATGCTTTCTGTTATCAGGTGTAAGATGAAAGTGAATGTTCCTCCCATCCTACTCCTCCTTCTTCCAACAGCAAACTCTGTCAAGCATGAGTTTGTATCCTTCCAGATCTTTGTACATGCAACCCCCTACACACACATTTCTCCAAACATTGGATAATATTCTACATATCCTGCAACTTGGTTTTTATAACTTAATCATATCTTCACATTGCTTCCTGGCATGTGGGAGTTTGATGAGTGAATGAATGAATGAATTTTAGAATATCATAAGCCACAGAATTATAAGACAAAAAGGAACCTTAGGGAACATGTGGTCCATTCTCCCTGCCAATCTTGCCCCAGTGGCATTACTGACTGGTCGTGGTCCAGTCTCTCTGAGAAGACTGGGGATCCCAGTGCTCACTCCCTCACAAGGCTGCCCTTACGTTTCCCCCTAGTTGAGCAAACATGTTATTAAGCAAATGATCTGAATGTAAACCAGGTGGTTTTTCTTTTGTTATTGTTGCCCAGGCTAGAGTGCCGTGGCATCAGCCTAGCTCACAGCAACCTCAAACTCCTGGGCTCAAGCAATCCTCCTGCCTCAGCCTCCCAAGAAGCTGAAACTACAGGCATGCACCACCATGCCAGGCTAATTTATATATATATAATTATTATTATTATTTTAGTTGTCCAGCTAATTTCTTTCTATTTTATTAGTAGATACAAGGTTTCACTCTTGCTCAGGCTGGTCTCAAACTCCTGAGCTCAACCGATCCTCCTGCCTCGACTCCCAGAGTGCTAGGATTACAGGCGTGAGCCACCATGCCTGGCTAACCAGGTGGTTTTTGACTGAGTATCCCTCAACCTTCTCAATGGTCACTTCATTTTTTGTATTATATTTTAGTCTTGGTCGGGCACGAAGAGGCAGAAGGATCCTTCTGAGGCAGAAGGATCGCTTAAGCCCAGGAGTTTGAGGTTGCTGTGAGCTAGGCTGATGCCATGGCACTCTAGCCCAGGCAACAGAGTGAGACTCTGTCTCCAAAAATAAAAAAAAAAAAAAATATATATATATATATATATATTAGTCTTAATATTGCTCTATAACAAATTACCATAATTTAGCAGCTTAAAATCACACCTATTTATGGACTTCCAATTCTGCAAGTCAGAAGTCCAGGGATAACATGGCTGGGTTCTCTGCTCAGGGTCTTACAAGACTAAAACTAAGGTATTGGTCCGGCTGCACTGGCTCGGGAAGACTTCACATCCAAGTTCATTTAAACGGTTGGTTAGATTCAACCCCTTGCAGCTGTAGGATTGATGTCCCCATGCTGGCTGTTAGCCAAGGGACACTCTCAGCTCTGAAAGGCCACCTGCATTCCTGGCCACGTGGCACCCTCCATCTCAATGGAGCATCTCCCTCACGTCAAATCTCAGCTTTGAATCTCTGACAGCCTGTCTTTGACCTCTAGATCCAAATTTAAAGGACTTGTGTGATTAGATCAGGCCCTCCCAGAAAAATATCTCTATTTAAAGTCAAGTGATTTCTCACCTTAGTGACGTCTGCAAAATCCTTTCCTAACACCTAGATTAGCGTTTGAATAACTGGGAGGTTTGTGTATGCCTGAGACTGGAAATTTGGGGACTATCTTAGAATTCTGCCTGTCATATATACTTTTTATTGGAATATATACTTCATATACATATATACTTTTTATTGAAGTATAACATAAATATAGAAATGCACAATATTCAGCTTGACAGATTTTCACAAACCGTACACACCCATTAATCAACACCCAAATCAAGAAACAGAACGTGGCCAGGCGTGGTGGCTCACGCCTGTAATCCTAGCACTCTGGGAGGCCGAGGCAGGCGGATTGCTCGAGGTCAGGAGTTCGAAACCAGCCTGAGCAAGATCGAGACCCCATCTCTACTATAAATAGAAAGAAATTAATTGGCCAACTAATACATATAGAAAAAATTAGCCGGGCATGGTGGCGTGTGCCTGTAGTCCCAGCTACTCGGGAGGCTGAGGCAGAAGGATCACTTGAACCCAGGAGTTTGAGGTTGCTGTGAGCTAGGCTGATGCCACAGCACTCACTCTAGTTGGGCAACAAAGCGAGACTCTGTCTCAAAAAAAAAAACAAAACAGAACGTGATCAGCCCAAGACGCCCCCTTGTGTCCTCTTCCCGTCATTACCCTCCCCTGAGGGAGTCACTACCTTTATTTCTAATGCCATAGATTAGCCTATTTTTGAATTTTATGTAAATCGAGCCATACTAGTTTCTCTTATTTAATATTATGTTTGTGAGATGCATCCATGTTGTTGTATATAATTTAATTTGTTCTTTCTTCTTTTATAGCATTCCATTGTATGAATATACTGCTTGTGGTAGACAGAATAATGGCACCCCAAGATGTCCTAATCTATCTTTGTAACTTTTCTGTGAATATGTTTATTCCAAAATTTAAAAATTTATTTTAAAAAAGGCAAGCTATGCATTAAATAAGATATTTGCAGAAACAAACATCCAACAAAAGCTGTATACAGAAAATATATCTACATATATACATAACTACAAATATATATAACTACAAATCAATATGTAGTGTTTACCCCCATCCTAATCCCTGGAACCCAGGAATATGTTATTTTCCATGGCAAAAGGGATTTTGCAGATGTGAACAAATTAAGGATCTTGAGATGGGAGATTATATTGGATTATCTGGGCGGGTCCAATGTAATCACAAGGGTCCTCGTAAGTGGAAGAAGGAGATCAGAGTCAGAGAACTTTGGAGATGCATAGCCACTGGCTTTGGAGACAGAGGGAGGGGCCAAAAGCCAAGGAATGTAGGCAGCCTCTAGAAGCTGGAAAAGGAAAGAAACAGATTCACCACTGGAGTCCTCAGAAGGAACACGACCCTGCCAACACTTTGTCATTAGCCTAGGAAGACCCATCACAGACTTCTGACTTTCAGAAGTGTAGACAGGCCAAGCCTGGTGGCTCACACCTGTAATCCTAGCACTCTGGGAGGCAGAGGCAGGTGTATTGCTCAAGGTCAGGAGTTCGAAACCAGCCTGAGGGAGACCCTGTCTCTACCAAAAATAGAAAGAAATCAATTGACCAACTAAAATATATATATACAAAAAATTAGCCGGGCATGGTGGCAAAAAAAAAAAAGAAGTATAAGACAATACATTTATGGTGTTCTTTTTTATTATTATTTTTTTGAGACAGAGTCTCACTCTGTTGCCCGGGCTAGAGTGCAGTGGCCTCAGCCTAGCTCACAGCAACCTCAAACTCCTGGGCTCAAGCAATCCTTCTGCCTCAGCCTCCCGAGTAGCTGGGACTACAGGCATGCGCCACCATGCCCGGCTAATTTTTTCCTATATAGTTTTAGTTGGCCAATTAATTTCTTTCTATTTTTAGTAGAGACAGGGTCTCGATCTTGCTCAGGCTGGTTTCGAACTCCTGACCTTGAGTCATCCTCCTGCCTCGACCTCCCAGAGTGCTAGGATTACAGGCGTGAGCCACTGCGCCCGGCCCATTTGTGTTGTTTTAAGTCACTATATTTGTAATCTGTCACAGCAGCAATAGGAAACTAATATAGAAACTTTATCCATTTTATTGTAGATGGACATTTGGGTTTTTCCCAGTTTGGGCTATTACGGATAGGACTGCTATAAAAATTCTTGCACATTTCTCTTGGTGAAAACACAAGCATTTCTGTCAGATACATACCTGGGATTGGAATTGCTGATCATAAGGTACAGGCATGGTTCTCTGTAACAGATAGAAGCAAACAGTTTTCCAAAGTGGTTGTACCAATTTACACTCCGTTGGCAGCATTTAAGAGTTCAAGTTGTTCTACATCTTCAAAAATGCTTGGTATTGTCTGTTACTTTAATTTTAGCCATTATGATGAGTGTGTAGTTGTATTGTGATTTTAATTTCCATTTCTCTGATGTCTAATTGTGAGAATATTTTCATAAACTTACTGGAATTTTGGATATCTTCTTTTGTGAAATGTTTATCCAAGACTTCTGCCAATTTTTCTACTAGGTTAACTTTTTACTCGTTGTCTTATAGGAGTATATATATTTTCTCTGGATGCAGGTGTTTTCCTGGATATTGCTTTTTGCAAATATATTCTTCTATTGTTCAGCTTACCTTTTTTCATCACATTTTTATTTTAGAAAATATTTATATTCATAGAAAAGTTGCAAAGATAGTACAGAGAGTTCCTGTATACACTGCACCCAGTTTTCCCTCATATTATCATCTTAAATTACCATGGTACATTTGTAAAAAGTAAGAATTTAACATTGGTATTTTACTGTAAATCAAAGTAGAGACTTTATTTGGATTTTACTAGTTTGGATGCCACATTACATTTAGTCATTTTTGTCTACATCTCCTTTGATCTGTGACAATTTCTTAGTCTTTCCTTATTTTTCATGACTTTGACAGTTTTGAGGAGTGTTGGTTAGGAGTTTTGTAGAATATCCCTCAATCTGGGGTTCTCTGATGGTTTGTCTCATGATTAGACTGGGGTTCCGGATTTGGGGGGCGAGCGCCATGGAGTGATATGCCCTCCTCATCTCATCATATCAGAGCATACGTGATACCAGCATGGCTTATTATCTGTGACGGTAAACTTGATCACTTGATTAAGATAGCATCTTCCAGGTTTTCCCACTGTGAAGTTAATAATGTTCTCTCGTCTGTATAGTGGTGAGTTAAAAAAAAAAAAAGAAAAACCCATAATGTTCTATTCTAATATATTCTATTATTTGAAAGTGAGTCCAGTTCATACCAAGGGGAGGGGAATTAAGTTTAACCTCCTGAAGGGGTGGACCATCTACATATATTGCCTGGATTCTTCTGTAAGAAAGATTTATTTATGAAATAATTTATCTCTATAGACTCATGTATACTCATGTATCTGATACTTTGGGTTACAATTCAGTCACATTATTTCCTTTATGTAGTAAATACATTATTTACTTCATTTCCCCAGCTGTTCCAGCTGTGGCTGTGGGGACCTCTTGCACACTGGCTCCCATGTCCTCTGACATACCTCCTCTGCTTCAATTTTTTTGTTTCTCGGACTGCCTTAATTCTGGCACTGAAATGGTGTTGACTGGGAAAACCAAGCACACTCTGGAGCCCATGGACTGGACTCAGGGAGTGGGTGGTTGGAAAGGGATATGGAGGGAGGGGTCTGGACTCCAAAGCCAAAGTCAGAGACTTAGGAGAGCGGGAAAGGGCATTATGGAAAGTCAGGGGATTTTAACTCTCTGAAGAGAGGGGTCCTGTGTTATCCATCCTTGTTTCTCCTCCTGAGTCCAGAGCAGTGAGCCGTGGGGTGAAACGGGACCATCTGCCCCTCTCCCAGGTTTTCCAACTCCATGGCTTACTACGGCCTGGCCATGGACCTGCAGAAGTTCGGGCTCAGCATATACGTGGTGCAGGCTCTGTTTGGGATCATTGACATCCCGGCCATGCTGGTGGCCACCGCCACCATGATTTATGTGGGCCGCCGGGCCACTGTGGCTTCCTTCCTCATCCTGGCTGGGCTCATGGTGATCGCCAACATGTTTGTGCCAGAAGGTGAGCCGTCCGCTTCTGCCCCACCCACACCAAGAGCTGGGAGCCTCTGGGCGTTCGTGGACAACAAGTACCACAGGGGAGCAAGGCTCAGGGGTATTTTTCTGGATCTGGGGGAAAAGAGACTTTTGCTTAAGAGAGGTTTTATTAAGCACTTAGTACCTAGTGTCAGTTGGTGGTGAGGATCTACAAAGGACTAGAGTCTTTGAGCTCAGAGCACTCACAGTCCTGTCAGGGAGGTTAGACTAAAGTATGTAATTATGGCAGCTGGACAGCCAAAGGGCTGGCTCGTGTGTGGCCACCTGGAGTCTGAGCAGGCAGCTTGTGCAAGGGTTGAGAAGTTAGAGTTGAACCTCAGCCAGGCTGCCCTGCAGCAGTGGTTTGCAAACCTGGCTGAAGTGACCTTTGCCTGGAGCCCTTTGAAAGCTCCCAGTGCTCTGTGCTTCATGCCTCACCTTGGTGATTTAAAAACTGACCAGTCTTCTGCCAGCAAGAAGCCAGGGTTGACTGTCAGCGACCTAGAGCGTGTGCTAAACCACGTGTGCAGGTGTGAGCCCCACTGTGCCACCAGGGCCTCAGGTAGGTTGTCTAAGCTCTCTGTGCTTCGGTTCCTCACCTGTAAAATGGATAAATGTTATTAGTATTTTGACATATTTTCTTCCAATCATTTTTCCTATTTATAGATTTCTTTTTGACATAATTCAGATTATATTTTACATATGTATATAGACACACAATAATGTAAATGGGATTATATATGTATAAGTGCATGTACGTATATATATTAATATATATAAAATACCCCTTTTTAATTATACATCATAACATAAACATGTAATTACATATTTTTTTGTAATTATAAATGTTTCATGGGCCTGACTTTTTGTTAATATATAATATTTCATCTGGGTTTGTGTTTCTCAACTCTGGCTGCACAACAGAACCTCCTAGAGACCTTTAAAAGATACCCAAACTTGAGCCCATCCCCAAGAGGCTTTGCTATAATGGATATTGGGAAGGGCCAAGGTATGGGTGTTTTATAAAACCTCCCTGCCCGATTCTAGTGTGCAGCTGGGGCTGCCACCAAGCAGAAGAGGTACCATGATTCTTTGACCATTGCCCAGATGTGGGAGACTTTTATTTTTATTTATTTATTTATTTTGAGACAGAGTCTCACTCTCTTGCCTGGGCTAGAGTGAGTGCCGTGGCATCAGCCTAGCTCACAGCAACCTCAAATTCCTGGGCTCACGCAATCCCGCTGCCTCAGCCTCCCAAGTAGCTGGGACTACAGGCATGTGCCACCATGCCTGGTTAATATTTTTCTATATATTTTTAGTTGGCCAATTAATTTCTTTCTATTTTTAGTAGAGACAGGGAGTCGCTCTTGCTTAGGCTGGTCTCGAACTCCTGACCTCCAGCTATCTTCCCGCCTTGGCCTCCCAGAGTGCTAGGATTACAGGCCTGAGCCACCACACCCGGCAGATGTGGGACTCTTAAGTTGGGGTTTTGCTGTTTCCATACAACAGCAGAACAAGCATATTAATAATGAGGGTAACAGCAAACAATGAGCACTAAGCACTTTGCACTCATGACATCATGTCCGCCTTAGGACAAGCCCGTGAAGCAGGTGCTGGTATTTTCCTCATTTTACAGATGAGGACCAGGAGGCACAGAGACGGTAAGCAACAGTGACCAAGGTCACTCTGCAGGGTCAGAGCTGGAATTCGAACTGGCCTGACTCCAAGCTTGTTCTGCCTCCCCAGCAGGACTTGGTGACTGATGCAAATAAGGGAGGAAAGAGGGAGAAGGCAGTTTGGGGGCTTCTGGGTCTCAGTGGGAAGGTGAGGTGGTGGAAATCCTGGCTGGCTCCCCTCCTCTAGGGCCTGAGAAGCAGGGCGCCCCCATCCCTCAGGCGCACATGCGCACACCCTATGGCTCTACCTCTTCCCCACCTATCCCCTGCTGAGTCTCCCCTCCTGCCCCTCCTGCGCCCCGTTCCACCCCCTCCCCTCCCCCACAGCTCCGCCTCCTCCCGTCTAGACATGCAGACCCTGCGCACGGCCCAGGCGGCACTGGGCAAAGGCTGCCTGGCCAGCTCCTTCATCTGCGTGTACCTGTTCACGGGAGAGCTGTACCCCACGGAGATCAGGTGGGCAGGTGGGCGGGCTGAGACCTGCTGGGCTCCCCAGAGCAGGACCCCTGGGTCCTTCCTGCTCTGCCCTCCCACCCCCAGGTCCAGCCCAATAATGCTGCCCTCAGGGCGGTCCAGGCCGGGTGCTGACCCATGCACACTCGTCCCACAGGCAGATGGGGATGGGCTTCGCCTCAGTCAACGCCCGCCTTGGGGGCCTGGCAGCGCCTCTGGTCACCACGCTCGGGGAGTTCAGCACTGTCCTGCCGCCTGTGAGCTTCGGGGCCACCTCCATCCTGGCGGGGCTGGCCGTCTGCCTCCTGACCGAGACGCGCAACGTGCCCCTGGTGGACACCATCGCGGCGATGGAGAGGAGGTGAGGGTCTCTGGCACCTCTGGGTGCGGCGGCCACACAGGCCATGGGTTCACGTGAAGCAGCCAGGAACAAACTGCATGTTCCAGCTGCTGCGCGTCAGGAACATCAGGACCGGACGCACCAGAGCGGTGACGCCTCCCCGCCCCCACCTACACTGGCTTACCTTTCAGCTAGAGCAGACCCAATCACAGATGTCTAGGAGAAAGAAGAGTGAACCATAGAATAAACCAGGAAATACGGAACCGTGGGATGGAAGTACAGCCCGGCAGGGAGGTGGGGAGAGGAGAAGGACCCGCAGTCAGGAACAAAGAGGGGCCCTGTGGTTGCCTGGAGGTCTTTGAATTTGGCTCTGAGGTCCCTCCGACAGAATGGGAGACCCCGCTCCTGACTTCGCTCTTGTCCGATGGGAGAAAGAATGCCAGTTCTTTCTGGCATTTCTGGAAAGTGAAGCTATTCTTAGCAATTAGCACTAGAAGAGATTTCTCTCCTGGGTCTCCTTAGAGAGGTTACTGGGTGAGGTGATAGCAACATCCAGGACAATGTTTCTAAAATAAAGGCAAGAGGGGATTTGGTCTGGCTGCTCCCTGAGGCATTTCTCAGAAACAGTGGGTTCAGGCAAGACCCTTAGTTTGGGGGAACAGTGATAGGGAAGGTAATAGGGCCCAAGTCTGTAGCCTTCCCTGGCAGTCCAGCCGCATCCCAAAGCCAGACCTGGCTATACCCAGAGGCCTGTGTGGGGGTTGTGTTTGCCACCCTTACATAATCCCTCCTAAACATCCCGTCTCTGACCCAAACCACAGACAAAGGGTGGGCTGCACAGAGATCAAGGATATATTCTTTGGCAAGTGTTGTCAATTCTACCTCCAGAACAGACTTTGAAATCTGTCCGTCTCTCTCCAACCCCGGGGCCATTGCCCTACTCCAAGCCACCATCATCTCCTCCCTGGACAGCTGCAAAAGCTTCCTGGCCATCCCTCTCCATTTTATTGTCTACACA
This sequence comes from Mirza zaza, assembly GCA_008750895.1. Taxonomy (NCBI): domain Eukaryota; kingdom Metazoa; phylum Chordata; class Mammalia; order Primates; family Cheirogaleidae; genus Mirza; species Mirza zaza. The sequence goes on from VSMD01105099.1 coordinate 101,907, forward strand.
ACAACTAGTGTGGGCTCATGGTGCAAACAGGACTGTGGCACTGACCCCCTCAGAACCCGTCAGTGGCTCCCTTTTGCATTGAGGATCAAATCTGAAATCTCACAAGGCCCTTGTAATCGGGCCTCTCACCCTGGCAGCCTGGCTACCACCTGGGCTGCTCCTTCTGTCTAGAATGTTCTGCTGCTCCTTACCTGTTTGACTCACTTATCCCACAGACCCAGGTGCAGGTATCTCAGGTGCTGGGTAAGTATTTGTCAGGAATCGAATCCGGAACCTGGTTTGCAGTTTCTCTGAGATATTCCTTGAGGGACCCAAGTATGTGAAAAAACACTTGGAGAAATGTCCTCCCCTGATGCTACAGAGAGAACAGCCAAGTTGAGTCTGGCCTGGCTGGTTTTTTTTTTTTTTTTTTTTTTGAGACAAAGTCTCACTCTGTTGCCTGGGCTAGAGTGCCGTGGTGTCAGCCTACCTCGTAGCAACCTCCAACTCCTGAGCTCAAGCGATCCTCCTGCCTCAGCCTCCCGAGTAGCTGGGACTACAGGCATGTGCCACCACGCCCGGCTAATTTTTTCTATATATATTAGTTGGCCAATTAAGTTCTTTCTATTTATAGTAGAGACGGGGGTCTCACTCTTGCTCAGAGGTGGTTTTGAACTCCTGACCTCGAGCAATCCGCCTGCCTCGGCCTCCCAGAGTGCTAGGATTACATTTCGTATGTTTTTGATGACACAGGTTGTCATTCTCGTAAGCAGATGAAGTACAATGCCCTGACCTCCCCTGTCCCCCAACTTCATACCCCCCTTGATTCCCTTTGTCCTCACAGATTTCTCCTTGGGCTTGGAGCAAAGATAGACTAGCCAGGCCTGAGGCCTGTTTACATCTCGTGTAACCTTTGCACAAGAAATTTAAGCCTGCCGTATTATTAAAGAGGAAACAGGCACGGTGCTTATTTAGCAAGGAGAACAAACAAATAGGGCTTTCTTGAGGAAGCAAAGCCCCGCCCTTGGGCAGACACCAAGCAGGAGAGCCAGATGGAGCCCTGCCGGAGGGAGATCAGTGACTACTGGCCAGCAAAGCTTTGCAGAGTTCTAGAGGCCAAGGATTTTATCTAGGGTTTTTTTTTTTTTTTTTTTTTTTTTGAGACAGAGTCTCACTTTATTGCCCAGGCTAGAGTGAGTGCCATGGCGTCAGCCTAGCTCACAGCAACCTCAAACTCCTGGGCTCAAGCAATCCTGCTGCCTCAGCCTCCCAAGTAGCTGGGACTACAGGCATGCGCCACCATGCCCAGCTAATTTTTTCTATATATATTAGTTGGCCAATTAATTTCTTTCTATTTATAGTAGAGATGGGGTCTCGCTCTTGCTCAGGCTGGTCTCGAACTCTTGAGCTCAAACGATCCGCCCACCTCGGCCTCCCAGAGAGCTAGGATTACAGGCTTGAGCCACCGCGCCCGGCCTTTTACCTAGGGTTTGATTTAGGCCTTTTGAGATCTAATTCATTTAGTCAGTTACCGTTCACTGAGTTCTTACTATGTGCCAGACACAGT
>VSMD01105102.1:0-55059 GCA_008750895.1 Mirza zaza
GGCACTTCACACATGCCCACTCACTGGGTCCCGACCTCAGCTGCACACTGGCATCGCCTGTGTTTCAAACCAAATGCTCATGTCTGGGTCCCTTCCCCAGGATTAATTTAATTGGTCTGTCGTGCAGCCTGGGCAAGGGGATTTTTTAAGCAAAGTTTGAGAATCATGGTGTCATCTGTATTATTGTTATTATTTTTAGAACTCTGGCCTGTCCTCCTAAATACATCAGAAGCCATTTTAAGGACATAAGTTATGAGTTGGTCATAATATATAGGTAAGTATGTACGTATATATTGAATTTATTTTATACTCAAAAAAAGCCACACCAGTATCATTTTTTTTTCTGCCATCTCCAAGCAAGTAAAAAAAAATTTGTACTCCACGCGGTCTTTTATGGTTCTCAAAGTGTGGTCCCCAGCCCAGCAGCACCAGCATCACCTGGGAATTTATTCCCTATGCAGATTACCAGGCCACACACCCCAGACCCAATACTCAGAGATCCTGAAGCCGGGGCCTGGGAATCTGTATTGTAACAAGCTTTCCAGGTGATTCTCATTCACCTGCGAGTTTGAGAACTACTATTTTAAGGTAATGATTCGTTTTAAAGGCATATAGTCTTTTGGACATCTTAGAACTTGCCTATCGCCTCCCTTCATGAAATCAGAAAGGCTAACGGTGCCAGGATTTCTAACTAGCCAGCAGGCACCCGAGCTCTTAGCCCCTTGAAACTTTAATTTCTCAATTTTCAGAACATCATGTAAATCATGATCCATCTTTTTAGATGAATCTCTTTCCCAGCTGTGAAGGGAAACTAAAAGGACATCTTATATAGACAAAGATTATCAGCTGCTTCTGTGGTTGTGTTTGGGGCTAATGTCACCCAGACTGGAGGTTAAAGAAAAACTGGACCCGTAAATGATTCATTGCACAATGTGTGTGTTTGTAGTAAGGAATGTCATCCTGTGTTATTATCATGACCACCCAAAATTTATATACAGAGTTGAAGGCTGAAATGCTGGCAGCCAAAATCCAAGTATGAGCCTGGTCAGCACAATGTGGGAAAAAGAATCCCAAGGGTCAGCTCTTAAAGACCTCTTATGCAGGAAAACCACAGAGATGGGAATTTTAAAAATGTGGCAATGTGGATTGATCCTAGAAACTGTAACGTGTGTCATGGGAATGTTTCATAAGAAAGAATTTAAGAGGAAAAAATGGAAGACAAGCTTGACAAAAGCAATGGAGCAGAAGTTAGTTTTGAACTTTTTCGTGTGGGAGCCTTTCAATTTCATTTAAACTTACCCATAGTATGCAGAGGATTTAGAGACCAATAAAGCCACTGACTCCCATAACACTGTCACTGGAAACGTAAAACAGCATAACCACTTTGGAAAACAGCTGGGCGGTGTCTTATAAAGGTAAACGCACATTTTATCAAACAGCCCAACAATTCGCCTACGCATTTATTAACACCTAACAGAAATGAAAATATGTGTCCGTGCAGAAGACTTGTTCACAAGTATTTTTTTTTTTTTTGAGACAGAGTCTCGCTTTGTTGCCCAGGCTAGAGTGAGTGCCGTGGCATCAGCCTAGCTCAAAGCAACCTCAAACTCCTGGGCTCAAGCAATCCTGCTGCCTCAGCCTCCCGAGTAGCTGGGACTACAGGCATGCGGCACCATACCTGGCTAATTTTTTCTATATATATTAGTTGGCCAATTAATTTCTTTCTATTTATAGTAGAGATGGGGTTTCACTCTTGCTCAGGCTGGTTTCGAACTCCTGACCTCGAGCAATCTGCCCGCCTCTGCCTCCCAGAGTGCTAGGATTACAAGCATGAGCCACCGCGCCTGGCCTGTGTTCACAAGTATTCACAGCAACTTTTCACCTAACAGCCGCAAACTCGAAATAGCCCAGATGTTCAACAAGAGAGCGGTTAAGCAAATTGCTGCACCTCCAAACAAGGGAATATTACTTAGAAACAAAAAGGAATGAATTCTTGGTGCATACAACAGCAAGGGTGAATCACAAAGGAATTATCCTGAGTTAAAGAAGCCAGACACAAAACCATATGTACTGCATGATTCCATTTATGTGGTATTCAAAAAGAAGCAAAACTCATCTACAGTGACGGCAGATCAGCAGTTGTCTGGGGTTAGGGGAGGAACATGAAGGAACTTTCCGGGGTAACGGAAAATTCTCTTATCTTGAGTGTGGTGTGGTAGTAGTTCTACAGACATTTACATTTATCAAAACTCATCAACCCGTATTCTTATTTAATAATATGCATGTACTTCATTGTATGTAAATTATACTTCAATAAAATTACTCAAACAAATAGCACTGAGACACCATTCAGTAGGACAGACAGCACTGAGCTCTCTTTCATGTGTAGTGGACATGCCCTGTGTAAAGAGAGCTGAAACTTCTCAGTGCTTTTGAGAGAGCCTAGACTCCTCAGCCCAACATGTAAGACCTTTCGTCATCTGACCCTCCTTACTTCTTCCCAAAGTCACACTCCAACCAAACTGAACTGCCTGCAGCTCCCCATATATGCCTGCAGGTTGCCCCTTTTGCATGGAGAAATTATCTCCTTCCACCCACTTCTTCCTCCTATCTTTTGCCTAACTCCAAATCCAGATGAGGATCTCAAGCCTTTCTTGACACATACACTTCTCCGTCAAGCCTGAGGGCTGCAACCATCCCGTCTGTCACCGTCGCCGCACTGGTACATCAAGTACTGGTTCTTCGTCTTTAAGAGAGTTTGAACCAATCTAGAGGAGTGGACTAGATCAGTGCTATGGATTGAATTGTGTCCCCCAAAATTAACATGTTGAAGCCCTCACTCCCAATGTGACTATATTTGGAGTAAGAACGTAATATAGTCAAATCGGGGTAGGGCACTGATCTGATAGGATTAGTGTCCTTTTAAGATGAGACACCAGAGAGCTAGCTCTTTCCCCCTCCCTCCCTCCAAGTGAGGACACAGTGAGAAGGCTGCCGCCTGCAAGCCCAGAAGAGGGCCCTCACCAGAAGCTGACCATGCTGGCACCCTGATCTCCATGGTAGAAACTTCCAACCTCCAGAACTGTGAGAAAATAAAGGTCTGTGGTTTAAACCACCAAGCCCGTGGTCCTTTGTTATGGCAGCCTGAGGTGACTAAGGCAACTAGGAAAATCTGTCTGGTTTACCCACATGTCCTCAGGACACAGAATCTAGCCCAAGGTTGACCTTCAGTAAATATTTGTGGAAATCAATGAATCATGGGGGATGGTCATGCTTGAAGCTTTGACTCGAGGGGGGAAAGGGGGGCATGGGCAATATATGTAACCTTAACATTTGTACCCCCATAAAATGCTAAAATAAAAAAAAAGAAATCAATGAATCATCATCCTATGGTCACTATGAACCTAAGGGCAAATGTTCATGGTATTAAATTATATGTTATTATAAACTAGAGACACAGATTCTGCCCTGGAACCGAGTTTCCTCCCTTGAAAACAGCACTGTCCCATGGCACTTTCTGCAATGATGGAAATGTTCTCCATCTGCACTGTCCACTACGACAGACAGCCACCAGCCACAAACGGCTACTGAGTACTTGCAATGTGGCTAGTGTGACAGAGGAACTGAATTTTTAATTTTATTTAACTCTAATTAATGATTACACTTACACAGCCACCTGGTTGGTGGCTCCTGCACTGGACAGTGCGGGACTGGAGAGTTCCAGAAAGGCCCAAGCACTGGCCTCATTACACAATTGCTCACCGTGCCAACGTCCCCAGCACCAAACACGCATAAAACACAGTCAATTTCCACGGAGCTGACACAGGTAGCTGTCAAGTGGTGCTGGAGTGGCCCGGCACAGAGAAGCTGGCAAAACATACACATAAAAGGCATAATGAGGCACCGTCTGCAGAAACTGTGATGCTTTATGGGCCTCCGTCTGCGACAAAACCCATCACCGGGCAGGTTCATCGCTCGGTGACCAGAGTTAATTGAAAATTTAAGGCCCAATCAAATCACCCAGAATTGAGGTTTTTGGCAGCTTATGTGCTTCACTGTAAGATTCCTGCTGCTTTTGCCTCTGCCAACCCGACAAGTAAGGCTGCGTGTTCCAATACTGTCCACAATGACACAAGCTTTTAAGCAAGGGACATACGCAACAGTGTTTAACTATGATCCTGCTTTTATTTTTTAAAAAAAGTGCACATCATGCTTTTCCTGCCTAAGCCACCAGGTATATGTGGGCCAACACCCTTCCCCGACTTATATTTGCTTAGGAGCCAAATAAGCATCTTCTCTATGAAAAATAGGCATATCGAATTCTACTTGAAAATCTTCTATGGCTAAAACTTTATGGAAGAGGAGTATCTGCATGCCCTTCTATGTGATAACACAAGTTTCCTAACAATGATGACCCAATTGGTATTAATGCCTATTTGCCCAGCATCTTGCAGTCTAGCATCACTAGAGCTGTGGGGCCCCAGATTCTAGAATTCTATGTTTCCATTCTGCCCCTGTCGCTCCTGGCACTGCATCTTTGGGCAAGTTACTTAACTTTTCTGAGTATCCATTTCCTCATCTGCAAAAAGAAAGAAATATGGGTACGCTGCAAAAATGTACCCATACGCCTCACTGGGTCACTGCGAGGATAAAATGACATAAGAAGCCAAAGATGAATGTTCACAGCAACTTAATCTGTCACAGACAAACCTGGAAATAAGCCAAATTATTCATCGACAGGTGAATGGAAAAACAAACTGTGGTATATTCACACAATGGAATACTACTCAGCACTGAAACAGGGACAAAGAAGCCAAAAAACATGCATGGATCTCAAAATAAGTAAGCTGGGTGAGTGAAAAAAGTCAGACCAAAAAAAGTCCATACTATGCAATTGCAGGTACATAAAATTCTACGAAATAAAATCAGTGACGGAAAGCAGATCAGTGGTTGGTCTGGGGCTGGAGGGCTGGAAAAAAGCAGGAATGAAGAAGGGGCATGAAGAAACGCTGGGGCGATGGAAATGTTCTGCATCTTGATGTGGCCATGGTTTTGTGGGTTTGAACACTTTAAATATGTACAGTGCAGTGTGCTTCAATTATACTTCGAAAAACTTGAAAAAGATTAGGAAAAACCCGAGATCGGGAACATAACATCCTGTCACAGGACTTGGCACACAGTGGGCATTCAACAAATGCTAGCTCCATTCTGGGGAAGAACAGATGATCTCATTACAACCGCTGGGACACACTTAAAAGCTGCCAGAGAAAGGAGTCAGCATGTGTAACATTTACTTCTGGGTTTACGAGGACCCAACTATTTAGACAGGCTCTTCTTGGCGAGAAAGCATCGGCAGGGAAGACAAACAGAAACATGAACAAGGGTTGGGTTTTGCCCTGAAGGAAACACAAATAGTTTTAATACATTACGTAATAAAAGTGTCAAAAGTATGATATTGACAAACTATAGGCATGCGGAAGAGAGTAATTTTGACAAGATGGTTGTCAAGGAGGAACAGTTCCAGGTGGGTGGGATCCTGACAAGCAGGAAGGGGTCCCCCCCCCACCACCACCCCCACCCCCACCTACCCCCACCTCCAGGGGACAAGTGGGAAAGAGGCCACAAAATACTGGCTTGGATTTCAACTTCATTTATCCAGGGGAACCCGCCATAGAGTTGTGCATAATCAGATGTGTGTTTTACACAAACAGATCCTATCTAGAGAGCAATCTGGCAACTTATCAAGCAAGAGTCTTGACATTCACATCCTTCAACTCAGTAATTCCTGAGGAAATAGTCAGAAATGTGCACAAAGATTAATGTACACCATCGCTTATCATAACATTATTTATAATAGCCCAAAGCCCGAAATAACTTAAATGTCCAATAAAAGGGGACTGCTAAATAAATTATGGTATGCTGAGTGATTAAATCATATGTGGTCATTAAGTCATACTTTCAGAGCAAATGGATGGCAGGGTGCACGCCTCACTAAGTCGCAAAAAAGCAGGATACAAAAAGATATGTTGCATATTCACTCAACAAATATGTACTGATTATACACACAGTGCTGGGCACTGTACTAAGCACAGAGGGTTCAGCAGAGAATGAAACAGAGAAAATCCCTGCACTTGTAGGAAGGCAGTCTAACTGCCAGTGAAGGAAGGCAGACGAACAAGGAAATGAATAGCAATAAGCAAAACAAATGGCATGTTACCCAGGAAGACGTGCTCTGGAGAAAACTAAGGGAAAGATCAGGGAGCTGGGGGAAAGTAGAAATGCTAAGTAGGCGGCCAGGGAAAGTTTCAGGAGAAGGAGGTAAGGAGATGGGCCAAGGGGTCGCCAAGGAGGACTCCCAGGCAGAGGAACTCCGTGCAAAGGTCCTGAGGCCTGCGGGCTTGAGAAACAGCAAGGCGCCAGCGGCAGAACACCAGAGACAAACGGAGAGAGAATGAGGCAGAGGGAGCTGGTGCCACTCGCGGTGTGGGGGGAGCCGCAGAGGGCTCTGAACAGAGTGGTGGCAACTGTGGGAGGACACAGGCGGGGCAGGGGGGCTGGGTGGGGTCTCCCCAGTCCTGTCCTAGCTCTTTACATGGGTATGTGTTCATTCCATAACCAGAACACAGACGATGATTCCAGCAGGCACAGCACAATGCAGGACAGCAGTGCGGATGGTGCGACTGGAGCGCAGGGAAACAGGGACGCAAACACGGAGGTCGGGGACGGCGATGCAGCAGGGGAGCCAGGGACAGCGTCTGTCCATGGAGATTTTATGAGCAAAACTACTCTTTATGCTAATAAAAGAAAATAACCACAATGCAAAAAAAAAAAAATCAAAGAACTCCCCCATAATCTCAGCATCCCAACAATCAATATTCAACGCCGTGGTCTACTTCCCTCCCTCCTGCCTTTTTCCTAGACATGCTTTTGGTTTTTCCTTAATCACTCTACAATGCAGGCATTCAAGTAGTCACTGAACAAATAAATGGATGACCAAATGCTCCAAATAATTTTGTGTTACATTAGCTATATTAGAAGTGTCTTCGGACATGGTTTTAACAGGCGTGGGTGGTGGAACAGCAACTGTGGGTGGGGAGAAGGCGTGGTCATAGATGTCCAGCCATTTAAGAGGATGGCAGTGACATGACTCCACGGTAGCAGAAGGAATCTGAGGAGGAAGATGTGGAGGAGGTGGAGGTGTGGTTTTGGTGACCTGGAGGGCTACACAGAATGTCCCTGCAGAGGTGCCCAGCTGTCCTTCTCCCTCAGGGCTCAAGCAACAGTCAGAGCCTCAGCACAGGGATGGAGGCAGCAGGAAGAGGAGGAGGAGGAAGAGCACCAGCAGCCCCCAACACATGCTAGACACTGTGCCAAGAGCTTCACTTGCGTTCCATCTTCTACCCTTCACCACTGCCTCATGAGGTGGACACTCACGTGCACCTGTTACAGATGAGGACGCCGCAGGCCTGAGAGACTTGCTAACTTACCCACTTACTCCAAAGCTGATCCAGGACTCCAAACCACCAGTGTGAAGCCTTTTCCCACTCATTCTCCTCTTTCCTCACAGAAGCTTAAACTATACCCAGAGGCCAGGGAGAAAGTGTCTGAAGATGCCTTAGTTATGCAGTGCCCAAGCTTTGCTCTCAACTTCCTGGGACCCAAAAGGAAGAGCGCCCTCTTCCTCTTCCAAAAATACATTTTACTTGTCTTCCGAATGACAATTTTAACCTGTTGAAATCTTTTCCTTTTCATGGGTATAAGTCTTCTCTCCCCCACCAGGACATGCCTCCTACCCTGCCCCACCCCCCACCACAACGGCCCAACACTCTGCACACAGTAGGTACTCAGCAAATGCGTTAGATGTTGACCATCCCCTGCCAGTCGACCCTGGGCCAGACCTTGGACAGCGGTAGTGGTAGGTGACCCGACTCCCTCTGGCTCAGAAGAAGTGAGGCCAAGCCCAGAGAGACAAGCCCTCTTGCAAGACGGCGGGCGACAGGCAGGGGAATCCGGGTGGCCAGGCCAATTCGCAGAAGCAGAGAATGCAAACCTTCCATTTCTACTGGGCTTGTCTCGAAACAGAGCCTGCAAACTGGTTGGCCCATGGGCCAAATTCAGCCTATCCCTGTGTACTGCTTGGCTCACACCTGGTTTCCATTTGTTATAATTTTAATCAGTCGCTATCTTTTAAAAAGTGAGAGGTTTCACGGAAAAATCTGGGTTTCTGGAAGCCGTCCCCTTGAGGTTCCCACAGGCCCCACCCGCCCCGCTCTCCGCCGTGGCCCCAGCGGTCCCTGCCCCAACCCAGCACTCACCGGCGCTCAGAGTCGTGAACTCCAGGAAGCGGTATTCATAGGACACATCCATCTTGGTTTCCACCTGTGGCCTCTTCAAAGTCGAATAAATATTCCCAGGCCGTTTTTCATCGCGTTTCTCTAACTTGTTCAGTCCGCAACCCATTTCAGCAGCTGCCGGCAAAAGGGAAAAAAGGGGGGGGGGGTGTGATTTATTTTTTTCTGAGATTTTTTTTTAACACCCTCATATAAAAGACGCCTTAATTTTCCTGAAGAATACATAAAGGACTTCAGCCTTTATGAAATTGAGAGCATAATTTAATATATGACCCGAACACAGAGGACTCTGTGCAGTATCCAGGCTGGCTTCTCTTTCTGTTAAAGACATCATCACCAGCCATTCTGTGATTTTTAAATGACACCCAAAGCATACCTGTTTTATATCTCTTTTTTCCCCCTATCTGAAGAAAATACCTCGGAGTGCCTCAGTTCCACTATAATCTGGTATACGTGATTATTAAAAAATGGGATCTAAAAAGCAATACAGGGCATTATGGTGTCAGCCTGTCGGTAAAAATACAAGAGATGTGTCACCTCCACCGTGGTTGCTAAGAGAGAATAAGTTGTTGTTCCAATTTCCAAACTCCAGAGTCCTTTCTACCCTCAACAGTAATTATTTAGACAGGAAATTTATATTCACAAAACATCTCTAAAAGTAGATGTGATATTTTTATGGGCCTTGTCTAAAAGTCCCCCTTTTCTTCTTTTTTAGACCAAACAGCAGGACATAATAGTATGCTTCCATGCTCTTAGAGTCATTTTAGACCAAAATGAAAACTGACTGAACGCTAATAGCAGGGCTAGAGAAATTGGAAGCAGAAATCCACGTGTATTAGAGCAAAGAGCTGTAGCTACAGTTTGAAAAGAAAATGGAGAAATGTTACAATAACGTGCATATTAGGGTGGGCCGAGCTTCCAGTCTTTCAGGGGATTAAAAACAATGAAAGTTCTCTGTTTTAGACAGAATGACATTCATGAAATGGCTTTTTATCCACTCCCTAAACTTCAGCAGAAGATATTTTTCTTTTGCGTTTTGAGCCCCACCAATACTTGCCCCCTCCCTGGGGTACCAGTGCCGCCATCAGAACATATTTCACAAAAATATTAACCGGCCAAGAATATCACACACAGAAACGCAGTGACTGCTTCCTTTCAGAGATAAGAATTTCCTTTCGCTTAATACATTCACAAGGTACCCAGCTTCCTAAGGCAATTTGGCAAGCTCCAGAAAAACAAACTGAGCCTCAAAAAGGCAATGCGGGGGTGGGACGAGGGAGTGGAAGGAGGTGGTGTAGTGACAACCAGACTCTACTTTTCAGTAATTAAAAAAAAAAAGTCTGAAAGAATGGATGAGAACAGGAAGGCTTACTTATGCCTTAATAAGGGAACATTAGTGTCCAAATGGCCAGAGCAGACATGATTTATGTGCAATCTGCATGAACTGATTACTTGTAAAATACTCTGTAGTTCTGCAGATAGAGCAGCTGATGTGTACAGAGGCTGCATATTTAGCTGCTAAAAAGCAAGCTGACTGGCATCCACTGGGAAAAGCAGGAGAGAAATGGACAGGGAGGATTCCAAGTGCTGGGAACAGTGACCCTGGCCAGAGGAGCACTATTGCCACCAGAACTGCAGAGCTCAAGGGTTCACCAGGTCACTCCTTCCTGGGATTGACCGCACGCCCACTGTGGGCAAAGCACCATTCGCAATTCGGATTCCACCCTCAAGGAGTTCACCCTGGTAAGAGAGAAGGGACATTCCAGTTAGAACACAAGATGGGAAAATGGCAGGGGCTCAGAGAGGTCTGTGACGTGTGACCATGCAGAGATGGAGGGACAGCACAGCAAGAGCAAAGGCAGGGAGGCAGGAAACAGCGTGTGAAGGGAAAGTACAGGTTCGAAAGGTAGCGTGAGGTTACAGGTGTCAGAGGGCCAGGGCCACCACTAGCCCATAGGGTGCCTCTGTGAGAAGCAGAAAAGGGGCCACCTCCTCTGAGGAACTGGGTCCTGTCCCAGCCATGGCTTCCTGGGTGGAGCAAGAGCTGGATCCAAGCCCCTACTTACCCCTTTGTGAACGACCTTTAGAAGTGTACCTGGCTGTGCTCCATCAGCAGGGGAAAAGCTAAGCAAAGTAGAATATTTCAGAAGCGATGTAGCCATATAGACAAACATGAAGGTGGAGGCAAAGATTTCTTACACAGAACACAAAAAGCTCTAACCAAGAAGAAAATCTTGATAAAGTGGACTCTATTAAAAACTTTTCTTCCTCAAAATACACCTTAAAATGTGAAAAGGTAATCAATCCAGGGACTAAAAGAAGCTGTTTGCAATACATTTACCTAGCAGTGTGCTAGGAGAATGGTAAAGCAGCTCTCCACAAAGGGGAAAAGGCCCTGATTTGTAGTGTTTGCCAGTTTCTTTGGCGTAAACTTGCCCAGCACGACAGGTTCCAAGCTACCAACGTGAGGTCTGAAGGCAGAGCTGGGACAGGATGCCACAGCCAGCTCCAGAGAGCCCGTGTATGCTGGCTCCCGCACGCCACCGCATTAATTCAACAAAGGGCTCCTGCCCACAATCAAAGAACTCCTGCAAATCAATAAGGAAAAGATACGCTACCTGATAGCAAATGGGCAAAATGCCTAAACAGGCACTTACAAGGGAGGATGTGCAAATGGCCAAGGAACCTATGAAAAGAAGCTCAACTTCGTTACTCATCAGGCAAATGAAAGGAAGACCATAATGAGATATAATAAATAATAACATGCATCTGCCAGAATAGCTAAAAACATTTTTAAAAACGGATAATACCAAGTGTTGGCAAGGATATGAAGAAGAATGAACTTCCCTACACTGATGGTGAGTATGTAAACTGGTACAACCACTTTGGAAAATTGGCAATATGTAGGAAAGCTGAATATACGCCTATCCTTTGACCTAGAAATCCCTCCCCTGGGGTATACGCCAACAGAAATGGGCCCACCATTCATAATAGCTGCATTTTAGAAACTGCCCAAATGCCTTATGGTAGAATAGATAAATAAACTGTGGTATATTCATACAATGAAATATTATAAATCAATGAAAATAAAGAAACTAGGATTACACATAACAACATGGATGAATGTCAAAACCAAAAAAGGAGTCGGGGAGAAGGGGGGAGCCAGACACAAAAGAGTACCTAATTTCTCATTCCCTTAGTTTAGAGTTCCAAAACAGGCAAAACCAATCTCTGGTGTTAGATGCTGGAGTTCTGGCTACCCTGGGGGGAACAGTGACTGCATGAGAGTGTGAGGGCCTTCTGGGGTACGAGTCATGATGTTTGTTGATCAGGGTGCTGGTTACACAGGTGTGCTCAGTCTGTGACAATTCACTGAGCCGCTGAGCTGTCTGCTGATTAGTTTGTGTGCTTTTCCATTTACATTATACTGAAAAGTTCAAAAATACCTAAACAAATATGTGGCCTGTAGATGTGCAGAAACATCTTCAACAATAATGTTAAGTTAGAATAAAGGTAAAACACAAAATCATTCACCTACAGGGTGTAAATTCTTCCCAATAAAAGCTGAAAGCAACACTCACAGTAGGCAGTTCATCTAGAGTTAGCTTTTCCAATAAAGTCACTTATGTGTACACTACAGAGCTCTGAGAAGGAGCAAGGACTGTTCTCTATGTTGGGATGGGGGCATGTTCCCCTTATTGGGCCCTGCCTAGTATTTAACGGACACGAGGCAGAGGAGTGGACAGGTTGGCAAGCAAGGGAAGGTAGTCATGCCATGCCCTGCCACATGTTCAGGCAGATGTGCCTCACTCGGAAAGGCTGAGTATTTGGGGACCTCCAAGAAGGATTCTCTTCCTCAAAAATCCTATCATTTTTGTTACCCTATTATATAAATTCTAGCATTAGAAATTCATTCCTTTAAAATCAAAATTACTCTTCTTAAGAATCTCCTTTGAAACCACAAATATCTCCAAGTAAGGAAAATGAACCAAGCTCCTGGTAGCCACTATCACTTTAGTATGATTTAATTTTTATCTATAACTTTTTAATTTTAATTAAAATTTAATTCATTTCTTTTATAAAGGACAGATTTCCTGACAACAGAAGAAAGGAGAGGGTTACCAAGATGAGGAACAAAGACTCAGAGAAGGTTGGGGGGTGATATCAAGAAGTATTAGAAAAACTTCTGATTCACAACTTTGAATTTAAGATTTCAATAAACTATCCCAAACTTGAGGTCTCTGCCCAAGTTCACCCCAAAGGGCACTGTGGTTGATATCATAGGACATAAGGGCACTCTGGGCAAATCACCTATGTCATCAGACACAGAAAAGATAAACAATATGTTAAACTAAATTTGGCCTAAGGATGCCTCCATACTCGAGTCCTGCAACACAACTTAGTATGTAAACTAACTGAAAGCCTAACTTATGAGTAAACTCTTGTATCAAATAGCTGAGTCTCAGCCAATCACAGCGCCCAAGCTTTAGGCAATTGTAGGCAGCCGACTGATCAGACCATGTGCAAATAAGGCAAAAGCAGAGCTGTAACCAATCCGGCTGTAGCCAATTGAGCTGTCTCTGTACCTCACTTCCATTTTCTGTACCCAAATGCTGCCTGACCATGTTGCAGGCTGCAGTTCTCAGAGCTGCCCAACTTGCAAGTCATTCTTTACTCAGTTAAGCTCTGTTAAATTTAATTTGTTTAAAGTTCCTCTCAATACCAGCCAGCAGCTAAACTGTAATATCAGTGGATCCCTGGGGGTCTCCAACTTTAGAGACTCATTTCTTTGGAGAGCCTGCAACCCTCACTAAGCAACTGCTTTTAAAGCACAGTTCTCTCAGGGAAAGAAGATGCAGGAAGCAAGCAGTTGCTGGCCATCAAAACCTTAGCGTGAACCTGTTCCTCTCACTCTGGTGTAGGGGCCCTACCTTGCTCCCTGCTGGTGCACCTGCATTCCTTTTATTTCTCACTGCATTCTTCCCTCAACCTCCACCCATTAAGATAGGAAAGATGTCTACATCATTCCAAAAATGTCTATCGCAGCCCCTACTATGCTCAAAACAAATCAGAAAAATCTAGCTTACAAAAAGGAGGAAGAATAAAATATAACAGTACCTCACATTATTGTAGAGTTTTGTAAACTTGACTGTGAGATTCCCGAACCATGCTCATGTTAGAATCCTGCAAGAGGCTGGAGGCAAGGGAGGGGGTGGCCTTTGAGGACAGTGAGTGGGAGGGGAGGCAGAGGGAGGAGTCTAGGAGCAGTATCGCCAGATTCAGGCAGAAGACGCCCAGAGTGGCTGCATATTCCTTCACCTAGACATTCACGGAGTGTCACCGTAGGAGCACATCTCCCTTAGGGATCAAGGTCCTCAATGGGGCGGAAGATAAATGGTGAGTGGGATGGCTTTTAAAGGTGGCTCCAAAATCCACTGACACTTCTCCCATGAGAGGTAGGGTCCACGTCACCTCCCCTGAATCTGGGCTCCATGGCTGCTTAATAGATAGAATATGACGGAATGACACAGTGCCAGTTTCTGGACCCAGGCCCGAAGAAACTGGAAGAAACTGGGACCCAGGCCTGAAGAAACTGGGAGCGTTCACTCCCTGACCTTGGGGATGGCTGCTCTCAGAATGCAGCCACCATGCCATGAGGAAACCCAAGCAGCCCCAAAGAGAGGCCCACGTGGCGAGGAGCCGACAGCCAGGACCAACCGGCCGGCCATCTTGCCAGGCAGCCATCTTGGAAGTAGACCCCCTGCCTCCGTCCAGCTGATGACGCCACATGGAGCGAAGACAAGCTGCTTCTACCAAGCCCTGCCCAAACCGCAGATTCCTGGGCGAAATAAACTACTGTTGTTGTTCTAAGCCTCTGAGTTTTGGAGTGATTTGTTTACACAATGGACAACACACACCAAGCATGCTTAGAACACCCACGGCCTGCATTTAGGAGCCCTGTTACAACCATGTACCCTTCGAGGGACATTTGGGTTGTTTCCAGTCAGGTTGATTATGAATAAAGTGGCTACAAACATTGCATAGAAGTGTTTATGCGGACGTAAGTTTTCATTCTCTAGGATAAACACCCAAGAGTGGGGTTGCTGGGTTATATGGTAAGTGCGGGGGCTTCTGTCTACACCCTCGGAGTGGCCAGATGCTGCCACCATGAGAGGTGTGCGGGCAGTGACACTCCTGAAGGACCAGCAGACAAGCCCCTCCTCCACCTGCTCGCTCGGGGCACCAGCTCACGGCGGAAGCATGAGCAGCGGTGCTATTCCTTGGCTATTTCTTCTTCTTTTGTTTGTTTTTGTAAAAGGCACATGCTGCAAATGACCTGTGTCTGAAGAGACACCCCTAGTACTTTATCTGTGCTACATCCTATTCCTGTAGCTCTGCCCCTCCAAATTCCTATGGTCACCTCACATTGACACGTAACGTAAACTAGGTTAGTTATTTCTAGTGTAAGTTGATTGTTGGATCAGCTATGATTGACAGTTGTACAGGTGTTTGTTTTTCCTTTTTTTTTATTTTTTTTTTTATCTTTGTCTTCTCAGCAGACACCCCTGTCACTATGTATATAGGTGTCACTAGCATAACGGCACCGAGAAAAACCTTCCAAGAGGTCTTCAAAGGTAGAGGAAAGAGAGGAAGTCTTTCCACATTCCTATGGTGAATCAGTGGGAAAATAGCCAAAATATACATACAGTACTCTAGCGGAAATTGGTGAGAGCAATTAGTAACAAGAGGCTTTCTAGGGAGGAGAGTAAGGTCATCAGAGGGAGGTTCTGAGACCCAAACTGCAAGAAGAGGACAGGAGACACTGCAAATGACCAAGAAGCAAAGATCATCTCTCAAATGGTGACGTTTTGGAAAAATCAATTCTTTCTAAATAAAACCTAGAGTAGGATGTGTCTTTGGTACATGGTGGTTCTGCTTCACGCAGGAGTTGTCTGTTCCAGGAGGAGGGAACTTATGTTCCAAATTCATTCATCCATCCATTCATTCAACACGAATTTCTTAAGGTCTGCTTCGAGTCAGGCACTCGGTTAGGAAACACAAACAACTGAGAAGGCCAGGCCCTGCCATCAAGAAGATCACAGATGAAAGGAGAAGAAAGGCAATGAACAGAGAGACACACGGTACAGTGGTGGGGTTGGCTATTCTGGAAGTCTGGACAAAGTACAAGGCATTCAGGGAAAACTGAGGTTATATGAAACAGAGCACACCACCAAAGTCTTGGCTCCAGAAGAAGCTGACCAGCAATGGGGTATAATGAACGTCCTGCATCATTTTAAATGTTAAAATGTTGAAATTATTATTTAAAAGTATTGCCAATTTTTTTTTTCTGAAATGCTTCCAAAAAAGGCCCATGAAACACTGGAAAACCACTTCAAAAGGATCACCTTCTTAAAAGATTATTTTTCAGCCAGAATGTATAAAAGGCTCAGTTTAAAAAATTCATTTTTACTATCAACTGGCATGCACACATTTAAATAATGGGGGCAATCGATGTAGTTATATTTTCAAATACAAATTAGTTTCATTAAGAGTGAGCCCTCATTTACCACACTCGCTGCTAATCGGAGGCAGCCTGTAAAGCTAATTTTAACAAATGCCAACAGCTCGTGACAAGCACCCAGAGACGGGGCAATCACACGCGACGATGTCGGATCAGCTGGCAAGCTCGTTTTTTATTTCTACACTCAAATTCCATATTTGAAGACTCAAGCATGTTTATTACTTCAGTCGTCCAAAGGAAAAACTGATCATCCAAATTAAGAAGTCTTTACATGGTAACGACATCTCTGGCAATCCAGAAATATAAATGGAAACTTCGAAATTCAGAAAACTATTATTCAAGATGGGGTCAAATTTTGATATTCTGCAAACATAGGCTAAGAAACCCAAGGGTAACTAAAATGTACCTGTGGAAGGTGTCCTTGATCCAATGCCAGGAGTAAAGAGCCACCTACCTATATGAAACAATATTATTGTATAGTACCACTTTTTAAAAGTGCCTGTGTATCTATTTGCATATAAAATCTGCATTTTTAAAAAAACTGGCAGGACACGGACCATGTGTTAACAGTACTTTCCTCTGGGTCATAAGATTATGGGTGACATTTCCAGGTTTTCTGTGTGAGCATGCATTATTTTCATAGTTGAAAACACTAAGGGGTGTCATAGCCAGTCTCCAAGATGGGCCTCCAGGACCCTACTGGTATTCACACCCTTGTGTGGTCCCCTCCCATGCTGAAAAGGATCGGCCCCTGTGGCCAACGGGATATTTTGAAAATGGCGGAGTGTGATTTCCAAGGCTAGGTCATAGCAGACATTAAGGGCTCCACCTTGCTCTCACAGATCTCTGGGGACAACCTCCTGCCCTGTTGTGAGAGAGGACACTCTATCCGCCTGGGGAAAAGTCCCCAGTGCAGGGAAGCAAGGCCTCCTCCCAGCAGCCAGCACCAACCTGACACCCAGTAGAAGCAGATCCTTCAGCCCAGGTGACATCTTGCCTGCAACCTCATGAGAGACCCTAAGCCAGAACCACCCGGCTAAGCCACCTGGCGCACAGAAACCACGTGCGGTATTACATGTTTGTTGTTTTAAGCCTCTAGGTACTAGAGTAATTTGTTACACAACAAAACATACCTAATACAAGTGGGGTTTACATTATGAAAAGAAAACACTTGCTTCCCACCACTTCCCCACCTACCAACGGCTCCGTAGGGGTCTGCTCCAGGGGACATTTCTGCTCTGCTGCTCTCCCCATCGCAGCCACCCTTCCCTAGACAGGGCTCCTTCTCAGAACCTGCGACTCAACGAGTGGGCCTTAGGCCAGCAGTGTCAGCAGCATCTGGGAGCTTGTTAGGAATGCAGAATCCCAGGCGCCCCCCCAGACCTCCTGAAGCAGAAGTGACATTTGAACAGCAAGTGATTCATTAACTCAGAGTAAAGTCTGACAGCCCCTGGGCTACGGCAGTGGTTCTCAATCCTAGCTGCACGGCGGAATCATCCGGAAAGCTGCACAGAGTCCTAGTGCCCAGGCATCTCGGGGGTGGGGCCTGAGCACCACTATTTTTTTAAAATCCCCCAGCTGACTTAACATGCAACCAGGGCTGAGAATCAGTGCTCTCAGTAAGGTGAACCCAGTCTTTTCCCACTCCCAACCCTCTCCAATCGCCTAACAGCTGGGGCCCAGCAGGGCCCGGGACCTTCCCTAAGCTTCAAGTCCAGGACTGAGAACCACAGTCCAGAACTCAGCCCCACAGGCTCCCGTGGTTCCACACCTACAATCTCTTGAATCTCTTTCTACTTCAGACACCCCCTTTCCAGGCCCCTCTGCTGTCCTCCCAAACACAGACACACCCCTAAACTTCCATCCTCAGCCCCTCCTGCCTGCCTTTCCTAAAATTATTTTAATTGTAAACCACTTCAAACATATGGAAACGTATAGAAAATGAGACATTTATGTACTCATCACTTGGATTTAACAAATGCTTACATTTTACCTTATTTGTATCACATCTTTAATTTTTGCATTAGTAAGATTTCTTAGACACAGGTTCCACACATTTCCTTTTCTCCCTATCCATCTATCCCTGCATTTACTATTTTACAATCTACATATAACACCCAGAACAACATATGGTGGAGATCCTGAGACCCTCTCAGTTCATGGTGTGCTTAGTTTCTTGGTATGTTTTGCATGCTATCCCCTAGGCTAAATGAATACCTAATAGTTCTATTTACTAAGTAGTTAGGTCCAAACAACTTAATACTGTGTATAGCCTAACAATTTGCTAACCTTTTGGAAAAAATAGTACGCATAAACTGAAAAAAAATTTTTTCTTTATTCTTTTTTTTTTGAGTCTCGCTATGTTGCCCAGGCTAGAGTGAGTGCCGTGGCGTCAACATAGCTCACAGCAACCTCAAACTCCTGGGCTCAAGCAATCCTCCTGCCTCAGCCTCCCGAGTACCTGGGACTACAGGCATGTGCCACCATGTCCGGCTAATTTTTTCTATATATATTAGTTGGCCAATTAATTTCTTTCTATTTATAGTAGAGACGGGGTCTTGCTCTTGCTCAGGCTGGTTTTGAACTCCTGACCTTGAGCAATCCGCTCGCCTCGGCCTCCCAGAGTGCTAGGATTATAGGTGAGAGCCACCATGCCCGGCCTTCTTTATTTTTAATTAACCACAATTACTCATGGGGAAGTGTGTATCTGACGGTTACTGCACACCTTCTGAAACCTAGGAGCCACACTGGACACCACCACCCTCACTTCCTGTTCCACAGTGATTTTCTTAGCGACCACCCAAGATCCAGCTTCATAAGGCTATGACATCATGGAAAAGAATGAGGTGCTGTCTCACGCTGTATCGTGAGTAGCGCAAGCTAGTTGTTAGAGTGGTATCCGACACACGCCAAGAATTGCTGCATCTCCCTCAAACACGTAAAATATCCCTTGGCCCCCCTGTGAGTTGCTGCAACGCCCTGGGGTATCTAAGCACAGAATTTGGAAACCACCACCATGCGTGTGCTCAAAACGTCACATACATGATATTGTCCCCCCTTAGCATTCACATGCCATCTCTCACCCCAACTTAACCCATTCCGGGCAAAAGCTCCCCGGTCTCTCTCCCGAGCCTGTCTTCTCTCCAGCTACAGGCAGACATCTCCAAGGATCCGCATCCACATCCTCACCTGGAACGTCCCCTGCACGTGCAGAAGAATATGCCCCAAAGATAGAGTGACACCTGCCCAACAAGCCTGCTCTTCCTCCCGCATGTCTCGTCTCTGTGGGGAGTGCCATGCCCTCCTAATATCCAGGCTCAAAACCCCAGGTGTGAGGCGGCTGCTGCCCCCACGCTCACCCTGCCACTGGCCTGCCCAGCACGGCGGATGTTTTCCATCCATCCGCTTCACTCTCCTACACACCCCCCTTTTCAGGACAGTCCGATGCCCTCCTTGAATCGGGCTTCCGCTCATCTATTCAATTCCTATCACCAGCTTTTGCCACGTTAACGATTCTGCACCACACAGGTGGCTCAGAAAGCATAACCGCACCGCTGTCCAGCTTGGACAACCTCGATCTCACCCCACCCCCAATCTCCACCTGTCTCACCCCGCCCTCCCTTCTTTGCAGTCCTGCTCCCGCTGTTTCCCTTCGCTGCTGCCCCCAGAGTCACGCCAAGGCTAAGCCACTTGATCTTTTGTAGCTGCTCAGAACTCTCCAGACATCGCTCCTTTACTGGACCTCCACCTGGCGTTCCTTTCCCTCCCATCTTGAGCCTCTATGTTGGTCAAGGTTCTCCAGAGAAACAGACCCAACCAGATGGGTACATATGTGTGTGTATATCCAGACAGATGGATACAGACAGATAGATGGAGTGACAGGGAGAGACAGAGGTATTTATTACTTAGAATTGACTCATGCAATTGTGGGGGCTGACAGGTCCAAACTCTTCAGGGCAGGACAGAAGGCTGGAAACCCAGGGAAGAGTTGATATTACAGTCTTATAGTCTTTTTTTTTTTTTTTTTGGTTTTTTTTTTTTTTTTTTTNTATTGCCCAGGCTAGAGTGAGTGCCGTGGCGTCAGCCTAGCTCACAGCAACCTCAAACTCCTGGGCTCAAGTAATCCTGCTGCCTCAGCCTCCCAAGTAGCTGGGACTACAGGCGTGTGCCACCATGCCCGGCTAATTTTTTCTATATATATTAGTTGGCCAATTAATTTCTTTCTATTTATAGTAGAGATGGGGTCTCGCTCTTGCTCAGGCTGGTCTCGAACTCCTGAGCTCAAATGATCCGCCCACCTCGGCCTCCCAGAGAGCTAGGATTACAGGCTTCAGCCACCGCGCCCGGCCTAGTCTTTTTTTTTAAAGACAGAGTCTCACCACTCTGTCACCCCGCCTAGAGTGCAGTGGCGTCATCATACCTCATAGCAACCTCAAACTCTAGGGCTCAAGCTATCCTCCTGCCTCAGCCTCCCAATTAGCTGGGACTACAGGCATGCGCCACATGCCCGGCTAATTTCTCTGTTTTTAGTAGAGACAGGCGACTAGCTCTTGCTCAGGCTGGTCTCGAACTCCTGAGCTTAAAACGATCCTCCCGCCTCAGCCTCCCAGAGTGCTAGGGGTATAAGCATGAGCCACCGCACCCAGCTGATGATGCAGTCTTCAGTCCAAAGGAAGTCTGGAGTCAGAATCCCTTCTTCCCTGAAGGCTCTCAGTATTTCTCCTTAGGGCCTCCAAATGAACGGATGAGGCCTACTCATATTATGGAGAATAATCTGCTTTACTCAAATTCTGCTGATTTAATGATTAATCACGTCTAAAAAATCCCCCACAGCAACACCTAGACTGGTGTTTGACCAGAAACTAGGCACCATGGCCTAACCAAGCAGACGCAGAAAATGAACCATCAGACCCTCTTCCAGCGCTGGGCTCTAAGGAGACTGCCACTCCAAGCTGTTTATTCATTAACAAATACGTATAGCTATACAAAAGGCCCTGTTTTAAATGCTGGCAATACCAAAGTAAAACAAATGAGACGCACACAAAAAAGAACAACCCTGCCCTCGGGGACCTTACCTGTGGGATCAGAGAAACGGGCAATAGGAAAATAAAAATATTATATGAAATTTAACGTTTGAAGTAAAATAGCACAGGGAGGAGCGATAGGAATCACAGGGGAAGGAGGGAGAGTTTTTAAAGACAGGATGATCAAGGAAGGCCTCACCGAAAAGGTGACATATAAGCAAACTCATGAAGAAGGTAGCAGAGGGAGCCGTGGTCTATGGGGGAGGGTGGGCAGGGCAAGGCCAGGCAAGGCAAACAACCTGGGGTGTTGGGCCAGCCGGAGGCACACCTGAGGGACAGCCAGACCCCAGTATGGGGTCAGACAGGCTCTAGGAGGCAGAGCCTGTGGGCCTGGTAAGGACATTGGCTTTACTCTGAACTGGGAGCACCTGGCAGCGGCCCCCAATCTTTTTGGCACCAGGGACAGTTTGCATGGAAGACAATTTTTCCACGGACCAGTAAGGAGGGGGGTGGTTTCAGGATGATTCAAGCACACTACATTTACTATGCACTTTATTTCTACTATTATTACATTCTAATATATAATGAAATAATTATACAACTGCCATAGGTTGGGGACCCCTGCCCTGGAGGGGTTTAAGCAGAGTGGAGACATGAATCACTCGGGCAGTGACCAACCGTGGGAGCGGGGAGACCAGACGGCCATGGGTAGAGGTGTGGGCAGCAGTCAAATCCCTGATGTTTTTTGAAGGTAGAAAACGGGATATGTTGATGGTTTGGAAATAGGCGATGAGAAAAAGAGGGCGTCCAAGCCACCTATAGCGTTGGTCACCTGAGCCACTAGGAGGCTGGGGCTGCCGTCTTCTGAGGTGGGGAGCGAGCGGAAGCCAGGAGTTTGTTGTAGCCATGTCGACTCCGTCCAAGTGGATGTGTACGCTGGGCAGCGGGAGGGACCAGTCTGAGTTCAAGGGAGAGCCCTGGAGATTCTGGTAAATCCTCACCTCCCACATGACAGAAATTTCTGGAAGGCAGCAAGTGCACCTTCTTCATCCCCAACAGCCCCAATGTCCTGCCCCTAACAGATACACAATACACACCCATCAGTCAACACCCTTCGGGAATAGGGAGGGCACTTATCCGATAAAGGATGGAAAACGGCCTTTGGAATATTCCCCTGGGGCTCTCAAGTTCACTTTCTTAACAGTACAGCACACGGGTTGGGTTCTCAAGCTCTGGGACGAGACTAACTAGGTCCAAATTCTGGTGCCCCTACTCCTAGCTATGTGACCTCAAGGAAGCCATTTAACCTCAGTGTTCTCATCTGTAAAATGGGAACAGCTGCAGCATCTACCCGTAAGTGAGGGTTAAATAAGGTAGGGTGAGTTAATATTTAACAGGGTTTAGAAGAGCTCAGGCACATAGGAAGAACAGTATAAATGTTAACTATTTTAGCACTCTATTAGTATTACTTGTTATCCACTATAAGGATTTCTTTTTACCTGCTCTGGCCTAGAGTCATCATTACACCACACTGAAAAGGGTGTTCACAGGGTTTCACAAGATACTGGATTATTCCCAAAGACCTCTCTAAATTAAATGAACAGTCTGTCTCTACATGAACACTCTGATTTCTTATATATATGTTTCCAAAATTTGGTAGTATGTGATATGGACATGTTCTATTAACCAAAGTCTGTGATTAACCAAATCTTTCCCTTTCTTTCTTTTTTCTTTTCTTTTCTTTCTTTCTTTTCTTTTTTTTTTTTTGAGACAGAGTCTCACTGTATAGCCCAGGCTAGAATGCAATGGCATCATCATAGCTCATTGCAACTTCAAACTCCTGGGCTCAAGCGATCCTCCTGCCTTAGCCTCCCAAGTAACCGGGACTACAGGTCTGAGCCACCACACCAAGATAATTTTTCTATTTTTTGTACAGATGAGGTCTTGCTCTTGCTCAGGGTTGTTCAGGCTGATCTCAAACTCTTGAGCTCAAGCGATCCTCCTGTCTCAGCCTCCCAGAGTGCTAGGATTACAGGCGTGAGCCACAGCACCCGGCCAACCAAATCTTTTCTTATCCAACTTTATGAATAAGATCTATTACAATAGTTTCCCCAAATCTGAGGAAGTTGAGGGCTACTCCATACAACTTGAAGGATTCCTCGGCATGAAGGGTGAAATGCAAAGTAGGGAGTTTTAAAACACATAAACACACACATGCAAGCATAGAAGCTGATAATCCTCTGTAAAGAAAAACTTCTGACCCTCAAGGAGGTATGCCTATGGAACAACAAAATGACATTTCAGGTGCAAAAGACAAAGAAAGCTGTTAGTGGGTGTATCTTGCTTCCTGGCTGAAAGAGTGTGGAAATCCCCAATACAGGATCATAAACTAGTGTAAGAGTGGGTCAGCCTCAAACAAACAACAAAGCATAGCTTCTGTTGATTTTCCACCTCTGGCCGGCCTCCCTGCCCACTGAGCCTGGAGGATTGGCTCCCCCCCTTCCTTTGAACCTGATTCTGCAGTAGTGTACACCACAGAAGAGGCAGACCCGAGGTACCATCCCTCTACTGTCCTGTGTAACCGGGACACAGAAGTGGCCAGCCCTTGCCATCACTGCCTGCCCCCCCCCCCCGCCCCCCGAGGCAGCTTAAACCCAGGAAAATCCCAAAGAGAGCCTTCAAGTACCCTAAATGGTGTCTCCTCCACCTCGGTCTTGGCAGGTAGCCATCACTGCAGAATGTGACCTGATTTTCCAGCTCTTTGGTTCTGACCCACTGAGGTTGATTTTTCTTCCTGAATTCAGCCCAGGTAGGGAGTAAGTCACACAAATGCATATTTAAAAGCTGAACCAAATTCTTATTTGGAGAGCAAGGAATTAGCAGGGCTCAAGCAGCGGCTATCGCTTGCCGGCTACACAGATCTTTTATGAGAAAGCATCTTGATAAAATATGCAATGACAATAACAAAAGCCCCTTTGGGGGCCAAGGAGAAAAAGGAAACTCCAATTCATGTCAAAAACTGATGTGGATGGAAGGATCACACACACACGCACACACACACACACACAAACCTTTAAAAGGTAAACATAAAAGAAACGTCTGGCTAAATTTATCTCTTTGTCAGTGCAAAATAGCCTAAGCCTTAGCCAAGTCTGTTACCAATTCTTAAACTGAAGGGAAAAAAGGAAATGCTTATTTAGAGTAGTACTATCAAACAGAACGCTCAGCAGTGAAAGAAATACTCTATCTGTGCTATCCAATTCAGGAGCCACTAACCACATGTGGCTGTGGACCACTTGAAATGTGGCCATAAGACTGAGGAACTGAATTTTTAATTTTATTTCATTTACATTTAAATGTCAATAGCCACATGTAGCTAGCAACTACTGTATTGGACAGCTCAGCTACAGACACTCAAACCAAACAGCTGGCAACAGCTTTCTGTTCCTTCAATAAAATTACAATCCTAATCAACCAACAATATTTTAAATTATCACCAAAATTAGTACAGGTCCCTGGCTGTACCAAATTCAGCAAGCTTAAAACAAATAGAAAAACAAAAAAAATCTCCAAAAACTAAAGAAAATTATTCCAGTGTGGCATTTCCTATAACTTTGTCCTGACTATCCAGTTCCCATTTCTGTTATACTATGGCTTCGTGTATTTGGAAATCTGTGCTCGTAGGTAGATTCTGCATTTGCTGAACCAGAATGTCACAGTCTCTCCCCTTAAGGTCCTTGGAAACATGAAAATGTGAAATCAGAGTAAGTTAACCTCACTAAGCTTCAGTTTCCTCAAGGCTAAAGTGCAGATAATATTAGTACTCCCAGTATAAAGTGCCTAACAGTGCCTTGCAAAGAGTAAGCACTTAGCAAGTGGTAGCTATAATTATTAGTATTTTTGTTAATAACAATATTAAAATCTGCAATAAAAAAGAACGGTGCTGATACAATGAAAGTTTGCAGTCAACAAAGTTTTCCTAGGCCCAAATACTTTTTTTTTTTTTTTTTTTTGAGACAGAGTCTCACTCTCTTGCCCTGGCTAGAGTGCCATGGCGTCAGCCTAGCTCACAGCAACTTCAAACTCCTGGACTCAAGCGATCCTTCTGCTGCCTCAGCCTGCCAAGTAGCTGGGACTACAGGCATGCACCACCATGCCCAGGTAGGGCCCAAATACTTTGAATGTCTTTCCCAGGCTATAGTAAAGTGGCCTCCAATAAAATACATCTTGGAGCCCTGATATCTTGTCACCCTCTGTCCAGCTCCACAGAGGCAATAATCAAGAAGGGTAGCACAAGTCACAAAAGTCATTCAGCCAGTGTTTACTGTGCCCTTACCTAGTGGCTGGCACTGTACTAGGCTCTGGAGGATGAGGGAACAGAACCCAAACAGTGCAATCAATGTCTGAGGACTCTGCACCACCTGCCATCTGACCCCTGCAAAGCATGGTAAGCACTGGGACACCCTGATGAGATGCAAAAATGTCATCTTGGGGTCCCACTTAGGCAGAAAGGTGCACTTCCTGTTTCCTGGACCAGCCAAGACAAGGTTCTGCTGCTGGCCCCTCAGGGAGGGACTATAAGGCAACTGAAGGGTACATGCCCAATTTCTAAGCCAGGACAGTAAGAGAGGTAGTAGTGGCAGGCCCTGTTTCTCACTAACAGGCCAAATCACTTTTGCAGGAGAGCCTTCTTTGAGTCTTCAAAAAGCCAGACTGACCTGCCTCACAAAGCAAACACAGCCCGTTTCAACAGCCGGCCGCCCAAGCCAGTGAAGTCCGAGGGTAATCCCCACCAAGTTCACATCAACCAGACCAAGAGGCCAGAAATCTCCCAGGAGTTTCTTAGCAGAAGTTTAATGGAATTCTGTGGGGTTGGGGGGTTATTTTTCTTTATATAGAAAGTGCTGGGGGGGGGAAGGGCATTATTTGAAACCTTAAAATTTGTACCCCCATAATATGCTGAAATTAAAAAAAAGTTAAAAAAAAAGAAAGAAAGTGCTCAATCTTCTTTCATAACTGAGGGTACATTCCCCTATGGAATTCCCTTCTCTGGAGATATCTAAAAAGAAAATATTCGTCTGATCACCTGCAATAATTTAAGTTTAAACCCATTTACTGGCAGGGTCAGGGATTTCCTACCTCCTCTCCACCTACGAAAACAACATGCTCCAGACTGTTTTAGGTGGTCCCAGTGTCTGGGTCTCTCTGGCCCCAGGAGAACACTAGTCAAATCATACTCTGGACTTTGAGAGAGGAAAGATAGGGTGTTATATCTGGGATCTCCTACTTGTATTCTTTGCTGGCAGGAGTGTAAAATGGCACAGCACTTTCCCATGTTGGGAAAAGGTCTGGCAGTTTTCTTACCAGTTTCACATAAACCACCTCTATGACCCAGCAACTCACAGCGAGGTATTTACCCACGAGAAATGAGAACATATGTCCCTAGGAAGACTCATACGCAAATGTTCACAGCAGCTTTGTTTATAACCAAAAAAAGGAGGGGGGTATAACCCATGTGCCCATCAACAAAAGATGTCCTAAACAAACTGTGGAATAGACAAATCCGGGAATATGACTCAGCAATAAAAAAGACCACATTACTAATAAAACATGGATGAATCTCAAAAACATGCTGAGTGAAAAAAGCTTTACACAAAAGCTTTACAAAAAAGCTTTACTCAATTAGCTGTTGAATTCCACTTATATGAAGTTCACAGACAGGCTAAACTACCCTATGATGAGAAACAGGGCAGTTGTTGCCACTGGGAGGTGGGAGCAGGGATTCACTGAGAATGGGGATGTGCTATGCCATCTTCTGGGGTGATAGCAATATTCACTGTCTTGATAGGGACTAGGGTTACACAGGTGCATGCATCTGTCAAAACATTATGCAAATCTCTAGATTTGTGCATTTCACTATGTATGTAAATTTCACCTCAAGAAAACCATGAACATATATTGAACTCTAAATAATAAAATGTATGCTGAAATGTTTAGGAGCAACCTGTGCCAGTGTCTGCAATTTACTTTAAAATGCATAAAACAATTATGTGGGCTGACGG
This sequence comes from Mirza zaza, assembly GCA_008750895.1. Taxonomy (NCBI): domain Eukaryota; kingdom Metazoa; phylum Chordata; class Mammalia; order Primates; family Cheirogaleidae; genus Mirza; species Mirza zaza. Next base: position 26,960 of record VSMD01105102.1, read on the forward strand.
ATGGATGGATAGAGGGATGGATGGATGGACAGATGTGTAATAAAGCCAATAAAACAAAATGTTAATTACAGACTCCAGGTGTGTGTATTTAGGTGGTCACTATTCTTGCAACTTTTGTATATCTTAAAAATGAAATGGAGGGGGTAGAGTCACAGTGTCCTCTCTCTCCTTAATTCACCAAGTTAGAAATTTGGCGAGGTACCCAAGCCCACCAAGCCATGGGATCACATAATTTCAATTCTGCTGAAAAGTGAAGACTGGAAGAACACAAGCAGCTTTACAGGAACTCACATCACTCATGCCAAAGATTTTCTGCCTGTTTCCCTACAGACAAAGCAATTATTTGAATGGAAGCCAAAAATTCCTGCTCAAGAGGGAGAAAAAGAACTCACAGACTTGTATTCCCAATTTATTCTTTCAATTCCTGCACCAAATCTATTAGCTGACTGCACAGCACTCCACTTCCATTTGCCCCATGTCCGTGCAGCCAAAAAGCAAACAAAGAAAAACCAATCCAGTGACTTATACAAATGCAGCCAGAGAATGACGTCCGAGCTCTTGGGCTTGACTTATTCAGGCCGGCCAGAAAACCCACTGAAGGCAAAAGAGGATGCAGAGCTCAGTCTGAGGTTAAAGTGATTTCACTGAGATTAGCACACACGCACCAAAGAGCCCCAAATAGCTAGTTGCTTTAACCCTTCTGTGGGGTTTGGTGACATCTAGGATCACCTGAACTTCTTGAGAATTCAGCTGTTCAGAGGCACAAGTTAGGAATCCCCGCAGCCAGGGGCACGTGGGAGCATAGTGGCCCTACCCGCAGGCCCAGAGGTCGCTCACATTACACCTGGCTTCCTTCCTGGCAAGGCCTTGCTTATCCTGAGATGACACACGATGGCAGGGGATGGAAGACGCCTAGTGTGACTGCGAGTCCAGCATCTGAAAACAGCTGTACCGACTGCAAGAGGGGCAGTTGCTGGAAACTGGGGCGGGCCACTCACAGATAGAAATCCGTGCCAGACTTTTTTTTAAAAAATACTCTGTTTGTTTTTAAGCGCCCAAAGAAACTGGCTGACACCACCCTGCGTCCTTGGGGACTACCCACAACCACGCAGGGCGCCTGAGGGCGAGCAACAGACAGGCAGCAGGGAGAGCGCCTGGGTCTGGAACCTTGGCCTCCACGCGGCTCCCGCTGCCAAAGACAGCGATAGCCGAGGTGAAGGGCACCAGCCCCGGCCCCGTACCGGGTGCGCACGCCACAACCCGGCTTCCTGAAATACACGCCACCTCCTCCGCGCCCAGACCCATACCCACCCTGGCGTCCCCTGAGCCTCAGAAAGTGCGTAAGGACAAGGCAAGAAAATCCCTTGAGGAGACCCCAGTTTTTCAGAGCTGGGGACTCTCCGCGCCCCGAGTATCCGAGCCTCCAGTGGCTGCGGCGCTTCCCCTGAGCGCGCGGCAGGCTCGCTCCCACCCGCCCACCCAGCGCCTCTGCCCCCGAGCAAACCCACCTCCGAGGGCACATGCCTAGGGACGGCCGGGCGCCACCTCCACCCCGACCCAGCCCAGCCCAGCCCAGCCGCGCGCCCCCGGGAAACCTGCACTCCGCGGCCAGCTCCTGCCGGATCTTCGCCGAGGACCCCCTGCAGCAGTGTGTCCTGGACCCACCTGTAGCCTCAGAGATCCCCCTCCGCGTCCCTCCCGGGCGTCCCTGAGCCTGCAGAGCCCATGATCACCAACAGGCTGCTCTGGAGAGGCTCTCCCAACAACGTGCCAGGGATGACTACCCCCCCCTCAGCTCCCCCGCAAAAAGTTGGCCCAAGACCCCGGCTTCCTATCGACCGGCCCCTGTCCCCTCCGGCCCGGGCCGGGGTGGGCTCTTCTGGAAGCTCCGGACCCTCGGCGCCGAGCAACCTGCAGGGAGGCGCCACGCGGGGCTCACCCTGCCCGCCGGGAACCCGGTCTGCAGGGCCAAGTGCAGAGGCCTGTGCCCGCCGACACCACCAACTCTGTCGCGCCCCTACCTACCGTTAGGGACCTGCGGAGGAGAAGGCGCGGGCGCGGGCTCCCTGAGACAGCGTGTTCTGTCCCGGGAGGAAAGTTTGTGCCATGCAGAGCAGGCGGCGCGGGGAGGACGTGGGCGCCGGGGGGTGGCGGCGGGGTGGGGTGCGGCGCGGCGTGTCCGGGTGTCTGTCCCTCCGGCGATCGGCGCGCCCGTCCCTCGGCGGAGCCCGCGGCCGCCGCGCTCCCGCTCGCTGCGCCCTGCGCCCTGCGCCCGGCGCGCTCCGGCTCCGGCCCCGACGCGCCCCTGCCGCCGCCGCCGCCGCGCGTCCGCCGGCTACACTTCCTCTTCCTCTGAACTCATGTGCAAAATATGCTGCGCTGCATCTTCAGGGGAAGCCGAGCGGCCCCTGACAGCCGCCATGGGAGCGGCGGGCCCGCCCAGCGCCCCCTCCGCGCCCCGCGCCCCGCCGAGTTCCGCGCAATCTCTCCGCGCCGCGAGCGACCCTCGCGGCCGCACGCCCCAGGGGCCCGAGGCTCACCTTCCCTCCCTCCCGACCCCTCCGAATTAAGGTCGTGTGCCGTCAGGAGAGCGCGTGGGAGACTGGGAGCCCCCAGAATTTGAGCCGGGATGCTGGAAGAGCGAACGCCACCAAGGTGCTGATGGCTGGGGGCGGGGTAGGGGAGACCTGAGAGAGACGGTTCCTCGGACCCCACTCCACAGGTGGGAGCGTGCCCTGACGTCCCCCGTGCTGCGGCAGTGATTCTTGGGAGTTAGCGCTTCGGAAGGATAATGCCGCCGCCCCCCTTGCCACACCCTGTGCCACCTACTTCAGACGTCCGGAGATTTGAGAAGATCTGGAAAATCATCTTGCCTGGCAACTTGAGGCGCCCAAGGAGAAAATTATATAAATAAATCGCCGCGACAGGGCTGCATGATTATAGTGAAGATGTGAGGCAATGAACCCATTATAAAAGATTTTCTTCCTGAACCTATTAAAACAAAGCAAAATTATAGTACTAGGGGTTAATATCGGGAACCCTAAAGCCAAATGATCAGAGTTGGCTTCTATACTTACAGGCTGTGTGACTTCGAGTAAGTGACTTAACTGCTCTGGGCCTGTTCATTTGTCAAATACACTTCCTCCTGGCATTATAAGTAAAGGGTTTCGGAAGCACTCTATAACTTAGCTATTATCATTATTATTATCATTACTATAAAGCGGCTGGAACAAGAAGACCGAAATAATCTAGTTAATTATCTCCATTTTCTGGTTGGGCAAAGAAGGGTCCTTAGGCGCTGGAGCCCACCCAGTGCAGGCTGGTTTTAATGAGGTCCTTGTGTTACTAATAACAGTCCCCCAGGGGGTAAGGAAGCACTCTTTTGTTTTCAGGGACTCTTCTTGTTGCCACAGTTTCTCAGAGATTTTCTTCCTTGTTTTCTTTTTCATTGCTATCCCAGTTCTGTTTTCCTTCCCCTCCCCCACCACTGTTTTGTTTTTGGCTTTGGTTTTTTTTTCTCCTTTCCCTTTCCACCCCACCACTTTCTGACATCACTCACTGCCACGACCCCATGTACCCTGTTCCCCTCACACACACACACCTGAGCTTGCCCTCTGGGAGAAAATAATAAGACCAGGTGATGGCCCAGTCCAGGTTCAAACAATAGGGCTTGGGGACAAGTGTCCAGTGGCACTGATGGTTGTGAGCACCCATTATGAAGCCAAAGGGAAAAGTCTTCATGTTATGTTATTTACCTGCCTGAAGCCTTGAGTTGCAAGTCAGGGCCCATCTGAAATTGTTCTGATCCTTTGATGGCCACTAGATTGGAAAAAAAAAAAAAGAACATTTATAATAATAATACTCAATGGTGTGTGTATATATAGCACCGCATTTAAAAAAAAAATAGAACATTTATAGGTGTTAACCAGTAGCTCACAAGTAAATGCACGGTATTTAAAAGAACATAAAGAGAAAAAGGGGGGAAATGCAACATACCCTGGTTGTGGTGGGGGAGGTGGTTGATTTAAGCAAATCATTTTCATTCTATAAACCTTAGGCACAGTTGGGTTTTGGATTTTGGTAGTGTCTTTTTTTTTCTGACCACCAAGTCCTTGAAGTTAATATGTTATTCTGATTGTTTCCATTTTCTCTCACTCTGTGTTTCCCTCAGTACTAATGGTGTATAAAGGTCTTAACTGATTTTTTTTTTCCCTGCTTGGCTCTGCATTTTTGAGGGTTTCTAGAACTCTTGACCTTTCCTTACAGATATTCTGATGCTTCCTATCTGGCACATAGTAGGTGTTCAATAAACATTAATGGACTGAATGGATGAGCCTGTGGCATCCAGATCTTTTAAGGCTCTGTGTAACCTACTTTAAACAATTATCCAGAGTGTTCTAATTCTCTTTCACCTGGAATATTTAACAAGGAGCCAAACGCAGGCTTTGTTTGCACAGCGTGGAGAGCTGCCTTGATTTTTCACTTGGCTGCCAGGGACTGACCAGCCAGGGGATAGACCCTGGGCAGCTGGACCTCACCTCTAACTGACCTCGCCTACCCAGCGTCAACCCCAAAGATGCTGGAACTGTATCCTAGTGGGTTACCTTGGCAACCTCACAATGTCATCTGTTAGAATGTCCTAGGGCGGCAGCTTTTAATTCTATCACAGCGGTCTCATCGGGGGTCATGTAATAGTGCTGTTTTTCCTCTGCTCACACTTCCTCCCCCTATGATTTAACACTAAGTACTCGGGGAGGGAGCCGAACACGGGGAAAACCAAGCTATTACTGCATGACAGGTCACAGATGGCCCCAGAAGCGTGATCCCACACGCTCACTGTCGATAAGATACAGGCCCCAAGTTAATGGGGAAGCTGGTTCCCCTCACACCCCCATGGAAAGGAGAGGAGTTAAGCCAGCCCAGGCAAGTGTAAGAAGCCGCCGTGGCCAGACTGCACAATTCTTGTAAAAGCTCAGTGAGAGGAGACCCCCACCCGCACCACCCCCACCCCCCACACCGGCGGGAGGAATTCTTTCCTGGCCTCAGCAGCACCACCCCACTCCGGACATGATTAAGGCCATGGGTACTGGCAGCCCAAGCAATTTGACTACATCCTACCTAGAAGGCTTGGAGGGAAGGAGAATCCCAGCTAAGCTTCCATTCTGCCCACAGTCCACCCACACCCACCACTGTACCCCTACAGTTTCACCCCACTCGGGCCCACCCTGCTCCTAACTTAGCTCAAAATAGTTCAGTTGCCCCTTATTCTATAGAGAGTAATAACAACTTAACGGCAGAAAATGGACCCAACGAAAGCTTTGGAACCTGAAGCAACCTGAAAGCTTTGGAACCTATTGTCCTAATTGTTTATTTACAGGACTACAAAACTCAGATCTTACACGTGCCAGCTGAACGGCAACGTTTTAGGCCTGGTGGGAGAGATAACCGAACTCATCTATGCCCTGGAGGTGTAAGAATTATTCATCTTTATCATTACAGTTAATATTTCAAGTAGGTTCGCAGCCCCCTGAGATCACAGTGTGGCCAGCTGCTCCACACTAAATGGTGATGGGAAGCTAGCCCCACATAGGGTGACAGTCGTCCCTATGAGGAGGCGTGGTTGCAGAGGCCGGAGTTCTGCGCCCCCGTGCCACTGGCTTTGGAGGAGCCTCTGGCCTTTGTTCATCGTGACAGGCACGGCCCACACAGGCACAGCCCTGGGAAGACCTTGGCACTCCTGGTCACACTAGAGCAGAGCACACTCGTGCCAGTGTCAAAACATGCCTTTGACTCCCCAGTGATGGGGGAGTGTGAATGGGGGTGGGGGCAGAGAGCTCATTATGGTATTTTTTGCATATGCATTGATCAGCCAAGGCCAGAGACTCTTGTCTAAAGTGTAGTCAAACCAATACTTTGAAAATGCCACCCACAGACATCACCAATTTGAGGACGTGTTAGATGGCAGCCGAATGTGTCATTCACCCCCCCCAGACAGAAAGAAAAAAAAATGTATTGTTATTCTGCTCCTGAATCCACTCCTCATTTTACACTTTGAATTCCCAGGCTGAGTCAGGCAGTTCAGGGAGCAGGGGCCCTCCTGTGGCTGAGACAGAATTTGCTCTCTGGAGCAAAGAGCCATTAGAGGCTGAATTTCAGGAATACTGCGAGCAGCGCACTGCTGTTTGTTTCCCTCCCGCAGCCTGGCCATCCACACCCACACCGCTTTACTGGTCATTGCATTCGTGGGACATGTTTGTGGACTTGCATTTGTGAGCAAGGTTTATTACCAGAAAGAAGGGGAGAAATGTACACGTGTGTGTATGTGTGTGTGTGTGTTTGTAGGAAGCCTATATATTCCACAGATGTCAAAAAAGGAGATTGTGGAAATAAATCATTATTAAACGAATGGTGGGGTAATATTTTAATATATTCATTGATCTCATTCTCCCTTCCCAACACCCCCACCTACACTGTATTCTGACTCTGCTGTACCAACCCTCTTCTCAACAACTTAGACAGCTGGAAGAGGCACAGTGGTCACAGGCAGAGTTATCATAATGATAGCAGAAGAAATTCTTGCTTTTGAGTTTCAAACGTCAATGTCCAAATGTAAAATGCAAAGATATGGAAAAATAGACATCAAGCAGAACCACTGTCCCCTCTCTTATCTCTTTTCCTTCGTTGCCCCACCCCACTCTCCCATACACACACCTTCTCCACGGATGGGTAAAAGCTGCCAACTAGAGAAAGGGGAGTGAGGACAGGCAGAGGGGACACATCAACAGACAGTGCCTGGTGGGACCCAGGGACTGACCGGAGTCAGGGTTCAGAAACCCACTGCCCTCGGCTCAAGTGGAAATCATCCATGCACAGCACTGGGGAGCCCCGTGGGCAACTGCTCAGCTCTTGGAATTTGTCCAGGACAAGCACTATAGACCTTCAGTAGAAGAAAGGAGTAGCTGTTCATCCTTCCCACTGGCAAAGGGGGGATGAACTCCCACCAACAGCAGCCACAGCACAACCTGTGGACCATCCAAAAGGACTAACTCCTAGTCCACGAGTTCAGGCCTCATTTAATAGCCTAAGATGCTGGCAAGCTCTTGAGATGGAGGGTAGGGCCCTGGGCCCCCCGAGCAGCAGTGAGAAGACCCAGGGGTATGAAAAGATGCTCCCGCCTGTACTTAGGAGAACCTGGTGGTCCAGTTCAGGATGCCCCTCACAAGGTGGGACTGTGCTGATCATCAGTCCCATTCCCCAGATGTTTCTGGTCCTCCCCTTCCTGGCTCCTGGTGTTTGGGAGAAGCTATAACTAGTTCTGGGCAATGAAGAGTGAGCAGAAGTAGTCTGTATCACTTCCTCAGCAATTAATTGTTAGGACAAGACCCTCCAGGGCTTTCTCTTCCCTCTAGCAAGGCCCCTGGCAACATGCCATGTGGCGTCTGCTCATCAGTCTGGGTCCCTGAGTGACTGTGGGAAGCTGAGCGCTCTATATGACCTGCACTCTTTATGTCACATGGGTAAGAAATGGCTTGTTTTTTCAGCCACTGAGACTACAAGTTGTGTGTTTCTGAGGCATAACCCAGCCTATACTGACGGATACACCCTACTAGATAGAATGCATCCAAAGTTCTGGAAGGCATCATGAACATATTTGGGAGCTGGAAGGCCAAAGGGAAGGAAACTGGAATCCTAGTAATTCTCAAGGTGTCTAGTTAGAGAAGCCCATGATCAAAAATGCTATAAGATCTCTTATTTACTCATTCATTTAACGTGTATTTATTTAGGATCTACTATGTGCCAGCGCTACAGTAGGAACAGGGGATCTGGCAGGGAATGAATAGGCCCTGTTCCTACCCTCAGAAAACTTACAGACTAGTGGTGTTCAACAGTTATTTACTGCATGAAAATGCAACTGTGGCCTACAGAAATTGAGAGATTTCTCAAGGTGACACAATTAATAAATTGTGAACTGGGATTTAACTTGAGTTTTCTGAGTCTAAATTTTGTGCTTTTTTTCACTCTTCCAAAGCACCTAAAAGTGATAGAATCAGTATAACTTCGAGTCCGCTATAAAGAATAGGTGGAATTTAACTTCAGGCTGCCTTATGCCTCCTCCTTAATGTTGGCTGATACCTGAAATCTCCATAATACGCAAAACTTTTTCATTCCATAATTAGTACTTAGAACAGGTCCCGACAAATAACAGGCACTCTAAATGTTTGTTGAATGAGCAAAATATGCTTGAACAGATAAATGAATTAGAAGGCTTATATAATTGAAACTATTGATTTTAATACCAGATTTGCTCAATTTCACTCATACTAAGCCAGAAGCCAACAATTAGGTGTTATATCTGATATGGAGGAACGATTTTTTAAAAAATATTAATTGATAGTCTTTAAAATCCCAATATTTCCTGTTATCTTTCCTCTTTTCTTCAATTTGGGAACCAACTGAATGATGTGGCATGTGTTTCAGCAGAAAAGCAAAGAAAAGTCTTTGAGGTCTCAAATGCTTGGACTTTTGAATTTTAAATGTCCAAGGGAACTCCACATTTAGAAAAAAAAAATAAAGAGGCAGAAAAAAGTCTCCCCAACCTCTCAGAGTGCATAACACACCTTCAGACTACAGGGAGGGAGAAAGGAGTCTGAGAGCAAACAGTTATGCGTGGACATCCTAAGTCCCTGCTAGAAGATAAGCCAATATCCTGCCCTTGTAGTTTACTCTAAAGGAAGGGCAGCACATTCCACTCTGGCATAGAACCCTTGGGGATAACACTGCAGGGAGCAGGTTGAAACAGTAGGCAGGCAGCCAGAAGATGCAAAGATGTCCCCACGATGCCATCCTGGACTATGATGACACAGATCCATGAGCTAAATCCTGTTCGTGCCTTGGCATGATGTGAGCCCCCCAGGACTTATGCATAACTCTCATGACACATAAGGGAACCGGGGCCAATACTGCAGTCGAGTAGGAATAAGTTTTCTATCACCTCTTCCACCCGCCGAAATGTTGTCATAGAAACGTAAGGTATGTTTTCTTCCTAGGGCATCTGAATATCTACTATGTTAGTATGACATGAGTGTTTGAGATGAGGGGGAAAGTAGGAAGTAGAACGTTGACACTTATGATAAGCAGACAAACATAAAAACGTAAGGGCCTCTTCCCACCCTTCCCATGCTGTATGGATGGAAACTCTACTTAGAGTTATTTCCCCCTTCACTGTTAACACGTGATTTAGGCTCTAAGGTATGGGCACAGCTTCTCAAGGTATCTGCTTACCTTCATGAGTGGATAATCAAAATTTGGTATTTGCTTACAATGGAATATTACTCAATTCTGAAAAATGACAGTGAGCTAGCACCATTTATGCTATCCTGGATTAAGCTTAAGTCCGTTATCCAAAGTGAGGCTACACAAGACCAGGAAAATGGGCTCCACATGTACTCGCCATCAAATTGGTACTGACTAATTAAAAAAATGGTGCTCAAATGGTGGTAGTGCTCACCAGGGATTCGGGGTGGGGGGGGAAGCCCACATCTTAGGGATATGGCGAGCACTGTGGAGGGGGAGGGCTTACCTTTAACCCTTCTAAGAGAGAGGCAAAGACATAAAATGTAACCAAAATGTCAAAAAAAAAACCCCACTTTTATAGGGTGGTGGGCAGGTGGGAGGGGGGAGGAGGGGATGGGTGGGTACTTACATAATGAGAGCAATGCGCATCACCTGGAGGATGGACACGCTTGAAGCTCTGACACGGCAGGGGGTGGGGGGGAAGGCAAGGGCAATATATGTAACTTTAACAATGTTTGTACCCCCATAATATGATGAAATAAAAAGAGGAAAAAAAAGATATCTGCTTACCAATCCCACTCCCCCCAAGCTCCCACCATCAAATATGACTTTGCACAAAGGGACTTCCTTCCAAGAAGTGGGGGGACTTCCTTCCTTTTGTTAACTGAGATACAACTGCATTGCCTGATGCAGTAGCCATTTCTTCCTCTCCTATTTCCCCAACCACAGGTGGAGTCTGAGCTAGTCACTTCCCCATTTCTCAGAATGGGAAATAGAAATATAAAATAACGTGATGAACGAATGAATGAACAAAGAACTGAATGAATGAATACATACATGAATACCTTTCATACCAGGAGCTAATGCTTGTCTCCTGGATTAATGTTTCTTGCAAACCTGCTCTTTCCCTCCTCCTGACGCATTCTGTCCTCCCCATCCCTTCCTGAATCTCATTTAGAGAGTTTAAAAGTCAGAGGCTGCAGGCCCACTCTCCTCCCTCCCATCGTCAGTGTCTTGCTACTCAGTTGAGATGGGCGTTGTGGAATAGAGGTCCCCACCAATCACCACGGCGCCTCTTCTCTGGGCCCTGGAGTTTCCAGGCCCGAGTATCGAGTCAGGCTGACAGCCACGGCAGGCAGGGGAAAGCACATGAGAGGCTTTTTAACAGGCCTAGCACCCTGGTTTTGGCACCCAGCCTCAGCTGAGAAACAGCTGGATGGCAATAGGCCAGGCTCAAACATCTGCCTTCCTCTCCAGGCATTCGTATCAAGCATTTCTGCTAATGCTATCATTAAAGAATTATCAATATTTTACCAGTGTTATCACTTCTTGAAAAGACGGCTAATTAAGTCACACAGGACAGGACCTCGGTGGTCAAGACATGACGAGGAAAGGGCTTACACTCATCTCCCTTTTCCTCTCAAGGTCATTATACTGATTATCTTAAAGAAGGAAACCCTGATTCCAAAAGCTACGTCTCCCCTGTGTTTTCTCTAACCCCAGTGTGAGACGCTAAGCAGGAGCCTATAAGTAAACTTCTAGTTAAATAATGGAGAGTGTGGCAGCCAGGGTTCTTATTGTATACCAGACTGACGGGCTCTGGTCCCCTTAAGGTATAAAGAACATTATAAGAAGGCTTTGGGGTGGCTCACAGAATAGATGGCAACGCCAAGGAAGCGGGCTTGTGAAGTGTGGCCGATCTCCCCTCGAAAGATCTAAAGGTAGAGTCTGACTCCCTCTCCTTCATCCGGGCAGTTTGTGACACACTTGTAACCGGTAGAATGCGGCACAAGTAAAGCTGTGTGACCTCTGTGGCTAGCAGGTGATGTCATTTCCACCTAGATAGGTGGAATTCCCACTGATGAAACATTCCCCCACCATGTGATTCCACCTGCCTTGAGGCCACCGTGTTCTGAGGAAGCCCAAACTAGCCCGCATGGGGCCCCCACGGACAGGACTGGAGACCACATGACGCGAGAGAACTGCCCAGCCAGACCCCAACTGCTCCTAAACTGCAGGGAGACCCACACCAGGGCCAGCCAGCCTGGCCTTCCCCAAATCCCCAAGCCACAAAAATTATGAGAAATGGCAAAATGATCATTGTTGCTTCGAGCCAGTATGTTTTGGGATTACTGATTAGGCTACAGTAGCCAAGCAGAACGGTCAGGAACAAAGAAAAGGATCGGAAATGGTTTCCTCAAACAAGACCCTCTCATCAGCTTCATTCCCTCCACCTCGCCCAGGCTTCATGTTGCTCAGTCCCTGGTGCTGTGGAGATAACAAGAAAACGAGCAGCAAATGTAAACCCTGAATTATCAGGTGGCAAACAGATTGTTTTCTTAAGTGGAAAGTTAATAATCTGAAGCAAACATCAGGCTGGGCACAGTGGCTCATGCCTGCAATCCCAGCAGTTTGGGAGGCCAAGGCAGGAGGATCACTTGAGCCCAGGAGTTCAAGGCTGCAGTGAACTATGATGGGGCCACAGCATTCCAGCCTGGGTGACAGAGCAAGACCCTGTCCCAAAAAATAAACAAACAAACAAATAAACAAAAAACAAGAAAGAAAGAAAGAAAGAAAGAGAGAGAGAGAGAGAGAAAGAGAGAGAGAGGGAGGGAGGGAGGGAGGGAGGAAGGGAGGAAGGAAGGAAGGAAGGAAGGAAGGAAGGAAGGAAGGAAGGAAGGAAGGAAGGAAGGAAGGAAGGAAGGAAGGAAGAAAGAAAGAAAGAAAAGAAAATATCCTCAGAAACATTCTCTCCATCTCTCCCTCCTGTCCTTCTTACTTGTCCCTGCTATAAGACAAAACTAAGCCAAAGATACCAGGTACTGTTTTGTCTGAATAGGCACCTATTTTGTTACTATATTTTTTTTAAAAAAGGGAGCCATATTTTCTTGATGTCCATTTTTACATTTTAAAAATGTTGGTAGAAATATGCAAGAAAAATACCTCTAAGCCCTTGAAAACACAAACGCATGCCCACACACACGCATCCACACTTTGTGAGACTTACATATTAAAACTCATCAACCCTCAGATCGTTTGGAAAGAGAGCCCTGTGGCCCACAAGGGGACAATGACAAAAAGTGTTCCCGCTACTTGTTGAGAACCACTAGCTTACCTCAGCTTCGAGTTCCTATTTTTGGTTCTCATTATGACACTTAGAAGAAACCTTCATTAGCATTTTTACTTAAACAAAACCCAAGGCACAGTTAGCAGCTGCTTCAGGATTTTCTCTGACATCTGGGAATTTCCTGGAAAATGTTATGACTATTACAAGTAAAATGTGTTCGGGAGGGAAATTACAGCCTCTGACTCATCTGCCTGACCACACAGCAAGTAGGGTGCCCTCTATTCCTGACACATAAGCCCTACTGGGTACCAGTGGAATGACAAGGACAACCCACAAGCGCCCGTGTTGTCTCATTTTCAGATGGTAGAAACCCGAAATCCACAGCGTCTCCACATGTGTTTGTCATCAGCAGTGCTATCAGCAGCTGCTGCCAAGACTTGGCTCTTTCGAGCTGCCAAACGGGACCAGGGAAAATCAGGTCAAAACACACATTTAATAAAGGCTGAGGATTGGCGTCTTAGGTCGTGCTTCAGATTTTATCACTGAACAACAAATCACTCTCAAATGTATTGACTTAAAACAATGACAGCCATTTTCTAAACCTCTCACAGTTTCTGTGCACCAGGTATTCAGGAAGGGCTCAGCTGGGTGGTTTTGGCTCAGGGGCTCTCATCTGGCTATAGTCAGATGGTGGCTGGAGCTGGGACGCTGAGCAGCTGGGGCTGCTCTCTCCCTCTCTCTCTTTCTCTCTCTTTCCTTCTATAATCTCCCGGCCTCTTCAAGTGTTTTCTCCACATGGACTAACCAAAGGACTCACATGGAGGTCAAAGGTTCCATAGCAAGTGTTCCCATGAGCAAGGCAGAAGCAGAAGCTCTACCACCTTTGATGACCTAGCCTCGGAGTCACTGGGAGTCACTTTCACCATACTCTGTTGGTCAAAACAGTCACGAGCCCAACCAGATTCATGGAAAGAGGACATAGACTCCTCTGCTCCAGTGGGAGGAGTCACATGTAAAAAGAGCACATGAGATGTGGCTGCCATATCTGGAAACTAAAACTTCCCACAAGTCATGTTCCCTAGAGGCAGAGGTTGAAATAGGCATTCTTGGGCAAGTCATTTATTAAGGAATAGGGAGAGGGAGAAGCTAAGCAAGGATGTGGTTTCAAGTGAAGTCTAGCCTCAGCTCACAGGGAGCTCTGGAGCACACATCGTCTGCAGCATATGTCCTTCCTTGAGGCAAGAAGTAGAGCTTTGTATACCCCACCACTCAGAGCCTCAGCTACCACAGGATATGAGGGCACACTCAAGGGCTGAGTTCTACAGGGACTTGCAGGTAAGGACCTGACTTTCAAGGGAATTCCAGGAGGTCAGTCCTTAGGATGGGAGCTGTTAAAGGGTTGAGCAGAGGGTACATGCTTGGCACATCCAAGACGTCTAATCCAAATGAGATTTGGTGACCCAGTCAGAAGATACGTGGGGCTCAGGGCAGGAAATCCATGAAAATTGGCTTATGGAGAAAATGGAATATATAGTTCATGAAATGAGAAAGTCAATAGAACGTACAGATCTATGCTGGATCAAGGCCTTCAAGGTATGGCTTTCCCTGTCTATCACCTCTTCTTTAGTTGGTGCTTTTTATGGACTCTATTCTTAGGAGGCTTCCCCTGCCACCTGTTTTTTTTTTTCTTTTGAGACCAGGTCTCACTCTGTTGCCCAGGCTGGAGTGCAGTGGCATGATCATAGCTCACTGCAACCTCCAACTCCAAGGCTCAAGCAATCCTCCCAGCCCAGCCTCCCAAGTGGCCGGGACTACAGCCATGCATCACTACCATTATATTTTTTCAGAGCTAGGGGCTCACTATTGCTTAGGCTGGTCTTGAACTCCTGGCCTCAAGTAATCCTACAGCCTTGGCCTCTGAAACTGCTAGGATTACAGGCATGAGCCACCGCTGCTGGCCTGGCTTTTTCCTTTTTGGTGACAAGATGACTAAAAGTAACGCCAGGCCCATATCCTCTCTTCTCAGCAACCCCTGTGACAAAAGGGCTTTCCTTTCCCAATCAAGCTTGCAGAAATCCCATCACTGTGTGTCATTGGCTCTGATTAGCCTGACCTGGTCATGTGGCTGTCTCTGATCCAACCACAGTGGCCAAGGTGATGTGATGCTCTAATTGGCCAGGCCTGAGTCACATGCCCATCTTTGGGGCCAAAGATGAAGTTAATTCCAGTAGAACCACAAGGATTGAGAGTAAAGGAAAGGAAATGTCACAGGGAAATCAGGGGGTAGTTACCAGAAAAAGTGGGATAATACCAGAAAGGGAAAAAGGTTTTTACTTTCCTTTGTTAAAGGAAAGTAAAAACCATGGGAAGTCACTGGTGAACTAGAACAGCAAGGTTAAAATGATTCACTGATTAGAGGTGACCCCATTTGGAGCCAGACATCCCTGAGCCTATGTCTCATCCAACTCCTCTGCCCAGGGATAATCTTGACTCCAGAATTTGGAGCAAGCGTCATGGATGTGAGGACAGTCACCCAGGAGAGACAGTGTGGCTCTGGTTTGTGGCTGAGGGATTTGAAAGCAGGCCACAAAGTCATTACAATTTTGTTTTCTGGCTAGACTAGAAGTCCTTAGTTACCACACAGACTTTTAAAAACTCTACCTATAGATTTTGTTTGATCACATCTCACACAAAGACTTAGAGGTTTGACAAATAAGATCTATGAAGAAAGTCAAAGAAATGGTGCTAATTAACAGGAAAAACAAACTGAAACACACACATATACACCCACCCACCAGAGATGGAAAAGTATTTTAATTAAGACATCTTCCCTATTAAGAAAAAGATGGTAACTAGCCATTCTTGAGCTCTACTGAGGATGAAATAAAAAGCAAATGGGCTTAATTGAAACATTGGGGAATTAAACATGAGAAGGAATTCTTTGTTCAACATTGGCCTAAATTTTAAGCTCTATTTAATTGTAAGCTTCCTCTGGGTAAAAGAATTGTGTCTTCTTCATCTTCCCCAAAGTTTGAAATGATGGAGAACTGAAAACTCTAAGAGTAAAACAGAGAGAGACCAAGACCTATACCAGCTTCTGTAACTTTTAAGATTTTATTTCTGGCTGCAAATGAATCTGATTTATCCATTGTATCAATTAGGAATATTTTGATTGCAAGTAAAGATAACCTGACTTTGGTGATTTAAACAAATGGGGGGGGGGTTCTTTTTTTATATAACAAACATCTGAAGGTAATAGCTGCTAGCCCTGGTTTGTAGCTCATGATGCTAGTGGCCTTTCCCTCATGGTTGCAAAATAGCTGCTGAAACTCCAGTTATCACAACCATCTTCCATAAGAAAGAAGAAGGAAGAGGGAAGAGATAATATGCATAACAAGGAAAGATATGCTTGCCTAAGAGCCACAGAGTAAACATAAACTTATATCTCATCGGTCAGAATTATGTAGATAGGCTACCTCTAACTGAAAGGTTGCTATGGATAAGAGGTTGGGAATGGGAGTTAGATCAATCCAATCCACAGTGTTGCATTATTTTTACAAATATATACCTGTGAACAAGGTTCAGACAAGTAAATATTTGCCCTAGTTAGTGGTCTCATTCTCAGAATTTGAGCAGACCAGTTGTCTCTCTCAATCTCAGCTTTCCTGATTAATTAACCATCACAATTAGCTCTGTATTTCGCTTTCAGGAGTACTTCTCCCCAGGCTTAATCATGAGATTCTGGGGCACTATTGATCATAGGAGATAGATGTTCTGGCCATAGATGTGGGCACATTACCTGGGCCCAGCCATTCCTAATAACCCAATCACCAGGTCTCACTGGTCTACAGGTGGTCAGATGGCATCAGCAGAGCCAATCAGTATTCTTCCCCAGGATTTTTTATTTCTCTCCTTTAGAGAAGAGGAGGTCTTCTCATTTTTGCTGGTAGAGCTGGAAACAAGAGCTGTTGGCAAACATTTTCCCTGCCATGTGGGGAAGGCATATCTTTAGAGTGAGAAAATTAGTCCACAATCACACAGAGATGCACAGAGTTTAGAGAGCACACAAGAGCACAACGGAGAGAATAAACTATAATATAATCTTGACAGTTTTGTCTATGTCTCTGAATCCAACTATGAATGGACTTGCACTTATGTGAGCCATAAATTCTTCCTTCTTTCCCAAACATGTATAGTTAGATTTCCACCCACTGCACGTAAGAGTCTTGATTAATTAATAAATTGGACAAACACCCAATAATGCAAATGCCATTTGTTTGGAATTAAGGAAAAAGTTTGCCAAAGGGACACCAGGGAAATGCCTCATTATTTATACAAAGCTAATAAGATTTTTTAAGCACTGAGACATATCGGAATATGCAAATGCTGCTGTCAATTACATTTCCATAATTGTTTTCTGTCTGTTTTAGAGGCCGTGTAAGGATCTCTAAGAGGAGCTGCATATGCTGGCTGCCCCTCTGCTGTCATCACCTTATGTACTAGAAAATGCTGCAGTAGAGAGGACCTGGGTGGGGACAGCCTGGTTAAATGGGGGTGGCCTGGAATAGGAGCCAGATACCTGAGTTCCTATCTGTGCTGTGCTATTTAAGTGCTGTGTGGACTAGTGCCGGTCACTTGGCCTCTCTGGGCTTCACTTTCTTCACCTGTTTAACCAAAAGCATGGACCAAAAGCCTTCTGAGGTCCCTTTCATCTCTACTGCTCTATGTCAATATTATTAATAAGACTGACTCCTGCAAGGTCCAGGGGCTTCCTAAGTCACACAGCTAGTGTGACTAGTCTGGAACCTAGCCCCCTGGCTCTCAGCCTGTCCTCTAGGCAGACTGACTTGCTTGCCAGTTATAGGAGAGGAGCAGGGTTCTACTGGCTTATGAGGACTTACTTTCTTTGATTACAGAACATCCTATTGTACTCCATTTTTCAAACCATGAAAAATGAAGCTTAGGTCTCAAACCCGGTCCCTGAGTAGACCACTTAACTTCCCTCCCTTCGTGCCCCAGTGACTGGCTGCTGTCTCCCCGGTGCGTGCCACTGGCACAGAAGGGCCAGGAGAGAGAGAGCAAGTGCATCCTGGAGGCCTATCAGGGTGTGACGGGGAAAAGCCATTTGGTGTCCACGCGCCATGGCGGTGGGTCTCTGAGTGCATCAACAAGAGGCATAAAAGATCGTCGTGGGATGGGAGATGTCCAGCCACCAAGAAACTTGGTTGGACACCAAGGAGGCATGCCACCACCTCCCTCGCCCCACAGCGTAGTGACCAGTCCACTGAGGCAGGGCCACGTCCCTCCATGGTCATGCCTGGGGAAGAGTCACAGGTTCTCCCAGGTGGCTACAAACATGGGGTTGGGGGCACTTATTGCTCAAATATGCTTGAAAAGTTCTTCATTCAATAGATTTGATGATGCAGACAGAGACCGTAGTACCTTTAATTCCTTATGTATCTCCGGGCAGACTGAGATTCTCATAGATTTTCTTCTATGAGAATCAACCACTTGCTCAGGGTGATTCCGCCCATTTGATGAGGAAATCCTTTTTGAAAGGCATGCTTTGGTTGATGAATGCTTCCTGGAGAATTGCTGAACTAGATGATTCCTCTAGATCAGAGTTTTGCAAACATTTTTGACCATGACCCAGAGTAAGAAACACATTTCACCCATAACCTGATACAAACACAGCTACCTCTAATAAAACAAAGCATTCAGGATGCAAAACTGACTCCTACTTTGTGTGAAGTACTCTGCTAGTTGCATTCTGTTCTGTTCTTTTCTATTTGAGTCTGTTTCCGTTTTTATAAATGGTGGCTGAGACTCACTGAATTGATCCAGTAATGAGTCACAACTCACCTTTTAGATAACATGGCTTCTCAGACTTTTCGTGGCTGTTTGTTGAGTGCCAGGGACTTTGCTTTCTCTGTGCCAGGTGCTGTGGGCGCTGCTTACCTGTCCTGGGGAATGACAGGAAAAAAAACGACATGAGGCTCATCCCCTCAGGGAGCTCACTGCAGAGGCAAGAAACTGCAGTAATGAAAGTCTCAACAGCAGCATACGAGCTCAAGAGCATCATAAGTCGGCCACCTAGAAGGTGCCACTAGGCAATCAGGATGTAACTTCGGGCCAAGTCAGTGCTGGCTCATTAATTAATTAATTCATGCATTCCCTCCATGTGAGAGCGATCCTCTGAGAAGCAGATGCCAAGATGGATTAAACTTGGAAGGATTTTGTTAGGGGAAATGCCCGTGCTGGAGAAAATGGGGCGAGAGCTAGTCAAGGCTTGGAGAAGAGTCACCTGGTAATGCAAGTCTGACCTAGTGGAGGAGAGAGGGTAGGAAGATGGGTGGAAGCATTCCAGACTTCTGTGTAGTCTGAAGAAGGTTTGGCAAGGCCCATCCCTCGAGCCAAAGGTGCCAACCAAGAAGTCCCATGTCCCCAGGAACAGGACTGCCTCAGTGTCCCTCCTGTGCTTATCATCGGTTGGAAGCTGCAGTGTGGAGCTGGGCCTCAGAGCCCGCCAGCAGGGCCCTTGACCGCCTGGGCCTCTGTGCTCGAGGGCCGCTGGGTGTTACTCGTGGCCGCCACACCCTCCTCCTCCTCTCCCTCCCTCCCTCTCCTGCTCCGTCCTTCAATGGACGTTAAATGAGTTTCCATCCCAGGCCGGCCATTGTAGCAGAGACTGGAGACAAACCCAGTCTGTGAGCCAAACCCAGTCCCCGCCTCCTGGAACCCACAGTCTGGCGGGGACACGGATAGGGAGGAAAAATTCCACCCGAGGATGCAGCACCATCAGTGTGGGCGATGCTCCCAAGTGGAGGGCCCGGGGACGGCAAGAACGTAAAAGAGGGGGCTTAGGAGCTCAGAGGGGGTGTCTCTGAGCCAATGATGTGGACCTGAGATCTGGAGGACGAGACGGAGTTAACTTGGTAGACAGGGAAGGGAAGAATGTTCCTGGCAGAGGGACCAGCATGTGCCCGGGTTGCGCAGTTTCTGGGGGGTGGCAGGAATCTGAGCCGAAACGCAGATGTGGTAGATCGAGCCAAGCTGGGGTAAGATTAGGGTGTGGGGAGGCGGTGGGGGGTGGGCAGGGCACACAGGGCCTAGAAGGCTTCCTGATACCCCCTGAGGTTTTGATGGGGGTCGACACGATCGGATTTGCATTTTGAGAAGGCTACGCTGCCTGCGGTGTGGAGGATGGGTTGGAGGACAGAGGAGAAGTGGGGGTACTGACTGTCCAAGTTATTGGGAGTGACAGAGCAGTGACAGTGGAAAGGGGGAGAGATGGCAGAGCAGGAGACTGAAGAGGCCATGGGGATAGAACCTGGAGACGGAACAAACGTGGGCGTGAAAGGTGACAGGGACACCTCCACGTCCCCAGCTGCACCAGGCCAAAGCCTTCTTGAAGAGCCAGACATGGGCAGCTAGCGCAGACAGAGATAGAAGCGTCGCCCCGCCAGGTCCCCTCTTCTTGTGGACAGGACCGCCGTGTGCTCTCTCCCCCCAGGCATCCTTTCACTCACCCTCCGCCCTCCGCCCTCCGCCCTCCGCCCTCTGCCCTCTGCCCTCTGCCAGCCTCGGCATCTCTGCTCCCCTCTTGCTGCCCCATGACTTGAGGTGCACCGTCAGTGTTCTGGATTTGGCCTGCAGAGAAGCTGCATGTGACAGGAGTCACCGATCCCTGAAGACCTGGAGTAATTCAAGATTAACGTGATTCCAGAGCAGTCCTTCCAAACCAAGATGTTGACTCCAAAACTCGTGGCTGGAGTGGCTTCTCCCTGTGCCAGCAGCACAAACCTACCTTCTCACCCACTCGGTCTGCAGCTCACAAATACTGCCAGATTCTTCACAAGCTTTTAAAATTAAGATATTGAATTATTTTGTGGTTTTTACATAAAACCAGACTTTGCATTTTTATACTGCTGTTTAGAGTGCATACAATGCAAATTCACGTAGACTATGGTTACTTTGGGTTTCTGCTTTTCTGAGGCCTCTGCAGTTTGCAGACAGCCTAACAGAGCCACATATTTGTATTCACATCTGCCCAAGATCTGGGACTTCTACTGCAAGCTCCGGCCTGGTCCTTCTCAATTTGGTCAAGACCTGTGAGCAGACCTTGAAGAGAAAGACAAGAGTTCCTTGTGCAGAAACAGGCTCAGAGGGTTATTTGGAGATGGTAGAACTATCATAGAACTGAGCTGTGAAGGGTGGGCTCCGCCAGGGGAAACAGGCGCTGGGGGAAGAGCATGCTGGCGGCCACTGATTAGGTGGTCTCAGGTATGGGCGCAAGGGATGGAATAGCTTTTCAGGGAATTTAATATTTCTCCATTCCCTGTGTCCAGGCATCTGTTTTGGCTTCCATAGAAGGGACAGAGATGCTGTTTTATTAGTACGTATCTTTGCATTGCCAGAGCTCAGCACAGTGCCATATAGTAGGAATGCAATAAAAGTTCACCGAGTCAGTGAATGAAAGTATTTATTACACAGGTCACAACGTTTTTGTCCTACTTAAGTGCTGATTCATTTTCCAACGTTTTATTATCAAAATTTAATTTTCAAACCCACTGAAAAGGTAACATAATGGCACAGTGATGTCCACATACTCTCCACCTAAATTCTAATTTTACAGCTTATTATACTTGCATCATCACATATCTAGCCATCAGTTCACCCGTCTATCCATCCATCCATACATCATGTTTTTTGATGCATTGCAAAGTTGCAGACACAGTCCATTTCACCCCTAAACGGTTCAGCATGCACATGGTTAACTAGAGTCCAACAGGTTTTCTTTTTAAAATTAATAAAAGTTTTCAACTGTGGGAAAACATATAACATCAAACTTACCATCTTAACTATTTTTAAGTGGACAGTTCAGTGGCATTAAGCACATTCACACTTTTGTGCAACACATCACACCATTCATCTCCCTAACTCTTTTCATCTTCCAAAACTGAAACTCTGTACTCATTAAACAATAGCTCCCACATCCCCCCTCTTCCCAGCCCATGGCAACCACCGTTCTCTTTTCTGTCTCTGAATTTACCTATTCTGGCTACTCCATAAAAGTGGAATCATACAGTATTTGTCCTTTTGTGACTGGCTTATTTCACTTAGCATAGTGTCCTCAAGGTTCATCCATTCCGTTGCATGGGTCAGAATTTCTTTCCTTTTTAAGGCTGAATAAGATTTCATTGTATGTATGTATCTTTTTTTTTTTTTTTTTTTGAGACAGAGTCTCGCTTTGTTGCCCAGGCTAGAGTGAGTGCCGTGGCGTCAGCCTAGCTCACAGCAACCTCAAACTCCTGGGCTCAACCAATCCTCCTGCCTCAGCCTCCCGAGTAGCTGGGACTACAGGCATGTGCCACCATGCCCGGCTAATTTGTGTGTGTGTGTGTGCATATATATATATTAGTTGGCCAATTAATTTCTTTCTATTTATAGTAGAGATGGGGTCTCGCTCTTGCTCAGGCTGGTTTCTAGTTCCTGACCTCGAGCGATCCGCCTGCTTCTGCCTCCCAGAGTGCTAGGATTACAGGCGTGAGCCACCGCGCCCTGCCATGTATGTATATATCTTATTTTGCATAGTGTTCATCTGTCAGTGGACACCTGGTTGCTTCCACCTTTTGGCTATTGTAAATAATGCTGCTGTGAACATGGGTACACAAATATCCGTTCAAGTCTCTACCTTTAGTTCTTTGGGTTATATGCAGAAGTGGAATTGTTGGATCATATGGTAATTCTACCTTCAATATTTGAGGAACTGCTGTACGATTTTCTACATTGCACCGTTTTACATTGCCACCAACAGCACGCAGTTTCTAATTTCCCCACATCTTCCCAACATTTGTTGTTATTGTTTTTTCATAGTAGCCACCCTAATGGATGTGAGGTGGTATTTCACTGCGGTTTGGGTTTGCATTTCCCTAATGATGAGTGATGTTGAGCATCTTTTCATATCCCTTTTTGGTTATTTGTATATCTTCTGCAGAGAAATGTCTATTTGAAGTCTTTTTGCCTCTTTTTTTTTCCTTTCAAGGTAAAATGTGCAAATGATGAAATGCACACATCTTAATTGTACCGTGAGATGAGTTCTGACAAATGCATTGCAAACTCTGTCAAGGTACAGAATATTGCCATCACTCCAGAAATTTCCTTCAAATCCCTTCTCAGCCATTCTATCCCCCTACCCTCCACAGGCAACCACTATCCTGGGTTTTTTTTCCTACCGTAGTTTAATCTTGCCGGTTATAGAACTTTCAATATGTGGAATCGTGCAGTATGTGCTCCTTTGTGTTGGCTTCTTTCACTCGGCATAATGGTTTGGAGATTCATCCATGTTTCATACATTATTTGCTCATTCCTTTTGATTGCTGAGCAGTATTCTTTCGTATGAATAGGCCAGAGTTTGTTTATCTATTCTTTTGTTGATGGACTGGGCTGTTTCCCGGTTTGGGCTATAATGAATAAAGCTTGTTAAGTGCTTATTTTTTGTTATAACAAAAGCAAAATGTCATGAGCTTGAAGCCTGGATAAAAATCTCCAACTAAGCCTAATATCCTTTGGATAGAAAAATAAACAAATATATAAGAGCGGCCCTTTGTGTAGGGCTTACAATGTGCCAGGCCATCTGCTCAGAGTTTTCTTCTGTCAATCATTCCGTTCAATCTTCACAGTCCCATTTTCCAGATGAGCAAACTGAGGCTTAGAGAAGGGAACTGACTTGCCCAAGCTTTAATAGTTTGCCCATGGCAGACCTTCTTTTGCCTTTCGGAAAGTGCTGTGAACATCAATAGTGATCCCAAAGCCAAGAAAATGTTAGTATGGTGTTTTGTTTTTTTAGTTACCACAATTTATGATGATACTGATGTCATTTTTATTTACCTTCTGAGATGGGCCTTAATTATAATAAGGGACAGTGAAGGGCCAAAGATTACAACTTTAAAAATACAGACCATTGCTTTACTAAGAAATCTTCACCAACAGCAAGGAACTTAAAAAAATTAATGGTGCATTTAAAAAACTTTCCTGTTACGAAATACTAGGAAATAATAAGAACTCCAAAAGATAAGTTCTTGATCAGCTTTTTGTTCATATATAAAAGCAGATATGACCAAATTAGAAAGTTTTTCCAGGAAACTTGTACAGGAAGGAAGGAAAGATTTATGACTCGTGTTTATCTAGTACACACTAAGTGTCAGGAAAGCACCCCCGCTGGATAACTCACATACATTTAACTCATTTTATCTTCCCAGCAACCTCAGTACCCATTTCCTCTTCTTAGCAATGGAACTCCTGGCTTTTAGTAAGACATATGGCCTCACAGAATAAAGTCGTTTTGCTGCTTCCTTGACAGCTAGGCTTGGCACATGACTGAATTCTGAACAATGGGATAGCAATCAAAGGGGCGCGTGCACCATCCAGGAGGGGAGTGATCTTAAAGGGAGGTGTGCCATTCTTTGCCCCTTCTGCTTTCCAGGTGAATGGACACAGATGTAGTGGCTGGAGCTAGAGCAGCTATTTAGGACCATGAGGTGGAAGAAATGTGGTGAGAATGGCAGAACAAAAATATGGACATCCTGGGCACTTGACCATGGAGCCGCCATACAAGCTCTGGATTGTAATCTCCAGAATTTGTTTATGTCAGGGAGAAATATACTTTTCTTGTTAAGCTGCTGTTACTCTGTGTTCACTGTCATTCTGGCTGAATCTAAGTCTGATGGAAGAGGAATTGTCATCCCATTTTACAGACCGAGCCTCAAATTTCCATAGCTAGGGTGCACATTAGTTCCTTGAGGAGAATAATGCCTCTTCTTTGAGGTTGATTGATTCACTCAACTCCCAAAGCTGGTAACATCGAAGGGCCAAATAATGTCCCTCTCAGGTTTCACTCCCTGGAGCCATGCAGTGTGCCCACAGATACACACTTTCCCTGAGGGCTTGCCCTGGGGGGGTGTCAAATCTCTGTGTGTCTGAAGCCAGGTTTCAAAGAATAACAGATCTGGTTAAGTGACTCTGGGAAAATGACGTACCATCCAAGCCTCAGTTTTTTCTTCTCTAAAATGGGATGATAGTAATAGTACCTATGACAGAGTGGAGGGGAGCTCTCAACAAGAGGGTACAGAGTGTCTGGTGCTAAATAACTGACCTATAAATGGCAGTTTTTATTATTAGTCCTTGGGGCTGGGCTGGAGTCAGACCTCCCAATTATTTCTTTTTCCATATCTCCCTTTCTTCCATTTGGGGCCGGCACCCTCTAGCCTCCTCCCCAGACAAGATTAAACCAACATTCCCTTTCTCCTTGCGGATCGCGCTCCCTCAGCTACGTCCACACGAAGCCCTCACTCGACCAACTGCACCTTAGACTCAGCTGGAAAACAAACATGCCGTGTATGGTTGTCAAACCCCAGCCATGGGCTCAGATTTTTAAGCATTAGACAGGTTTAGCAAGAAATTTGGTGTTGCTAAAACTAGGACCTGCACTTCTTACATTTCCACTGCTCATTCTCACGAAACGTTGGCTCGAAGAAAACCCCAAATCACGAGGCAGCAAAATTTGTCTTTAAAGCTACCCCCTAAGTTAAAGGCCCTCTCAAAGGGAGCTGCAGAACCCACACGCAGGTCCCCAGGGGCCACCCCTAGGGGTCTGGAGCAGCGGGGGCTCCAGCACAAGGCATCTGTCTGGGTGCAATTTCCCTGGCCCCTGCTCTCTGTCAAATGAATCCTTCTGATGTGACAATGAGTGCGACACAGATAATGCAGTGGTTCCCCATCTATAGGCCAGGAGGCATTGTTGAGGGGACACAGAGTTTTTGCAAGGGGATTTTCAAATCCATCGGCATGCCTAGTGTGCGTGGACTCAGTCTTTCCTGTGTCTCCCACAGGGCTGTACCACTACTTTTCAAATGTATATACATGTTATTGTGATAAATAAACACTTTATTAAAAAGCATTATATAAAGCATACGATAATCAATAGATACTAAATACACACCTACTGTCGTGCGAGGGTTAACAAGCTAATGCCACTTGACGAGAACTTTTTAGAAATAGTCCCACAGCTAGTAGCTCTCATGGTGGAGCTTCAGACACAAAAACTGGATACGTGGAGGCCACCAGACCAACTGGCCAGCTCCGAGTCACACTGAGATGGGCGTTCAGTGGGTGTACATTCCAGCCGTACTGAGAAACACAAACCGGGAGCCGTGGGCTGGGGCTGCTTGTGCGCAGGAAGCAGAGTATGCACAGCCTCGTCCACCCCTCGTGCAGGAAGGAAGCCCAGGCCCCACATGCTTCGAGCACCCAGTGCCCGGCAATCGTAACCACAGGCAGCAGGGAGATGGAGCAGAAAGAGTGAGGGAACTAGCAGTGGGAGCATGTGTGGGCAGAAAAGCTACTAACCCTCTTGTTTCATCCAGGGCTATCTAACTGCAAGCAACAGAAATCCACCATGTACAACCTAAGCCAGAAGGGAAGTATTAGAAGATAAGCCAAAAACCAGACCTCAGAAAGGAAAGAAGGGGCATCATGGTAGCAGACACTTTTGGGGAGATAGGAATCAGTTATGACCATTTTCTATCTGCATGTTACTCCACCAAGATTTGGATTCTTTGGGAAGAGCATAGGACTGGCCAGGGAAGAGAAGGACACCATGAGTTGTAGCCTCCAGGCAACTGTTCCACCAACACAGCAGAAGGCATGTTCCTCAGAGAAAACAAAGGTGCTGGCACCAGAAAAAGAGGGAAGGATGCTGAGCATGGAGAAGACAGAGGTGTCTCTTAGGACTCCCTAGGACTCTATCTCTTCATCTGTAAAATGGGAACAACTGTAGCTACACTGTGAAAATTTAATGAGACAACACAGAGCATAGTGTGGTATTTGGGAAGTGCCTAATTACGTAGTAGTCTCCAAACTTTTTCTCCAGAGAATGAAGACACTTCATTGGCTCTGCAAAGAAGGCATCCTCAGCACAGATCAAAGGCCCTTCAGGATCTGAAAGGATCTGATTTTATAGATCCAAGCCTCAACTTAAGGCAAGCAGTGGATCTCTGCACATTTGATACACACCTTCCTGATACGGTAATAAAAAATAAAGAGTTTTGCATACGTCCTTTCCTGTAGGCAGGCTGGGCCTCTGGGGGAAGCCAACCCCATGGCCAATCCATCTGAAGTCAAGGCTAATAGAGTTGTTTATATTAAAGATCTGGTATTAAAGATCTCTTTCTGGCACTGCATTCTTTATGATGCATGGCCAATTGCCCACCGAGGAAGCTATTATAGCCTGAACAATTTTATTCCAAAGTCATATCATTTTGTTTTTATTTCACACACGCACACACACACACACACACATATACGCGTGCACACACACACCCCATTCTCTTAAATAAAAGTGACCATTGGTCAAAGTTAGATTTTGCCCACACATTTTTCAACATTTAGGAGGCATATTCCTGTCTGCATGTGGGCTCTTACCAGGCCCTGCCTGATGGATGGGCTTGGCTGCTTTCTCCATCCTTTCTTGGCTCAAATTCTTGCCAACTTACATATTTTTGCTTAGCTTCGACATCTTCTTTCCATCAAACCAGATGTTTCTGTTGCCTTCCCATTTCAGTTTTTGCTCCCATCAAAAGTATGAAATTTGACAGATTATTTACTGATCGTGAAAGATGAAGCTATTGCAAGTTATGAGTTTAAAAATTTAGCTCTGCTACATTTGAAATCATCCACTATATGATTTATATGTGTGTATGTGTATCTGTATCACCTTTCAGGCCTTTTTAAATGTTAAAAAACAAAGTCACACTGCTGGACTTCTCGGCCTATTAATGATTTTGGTTTTCCTCCTAAGAACAATGGGAAGACATTGAATGATTTTTGGCAGAAGGGGGCAAAGTGACCAGATTTGTGTTTTTAACAAATCTGTCTAGCTATTGAAAGCGGACTGGAGAATGGGGGGTGGGGAGAGAGGAGGGGGCCAGCAAAGCAGGGAAAGGTGGCTGTGTTAACGTGAGCAGGCACGAGGCAGCCCGTGCCAGGACGGCAGCAGTGGCGTTGGAGAGAAGCGGATAACACGCAAGAGGATGGACTAAACTAGGTGATGAGCAAGATAAAGCTACATCAAAAACTGAGATAAGCAAAATAATTCCACACACAAAAAATTCAGAATTGCATTCCCAGTCTCTTCTTCAGAGCGAATATCGTAGGCAACATACAGTCATTGGTATTGTGTCCACTTCCTTTGGATTTGCCTCCAAGCTCAAGAGAGCCAGTATCCAAAGGGCGAAATTCTTGATGTTTGGGGGTGATAAAGTTTATTTGAAATAGAAAGCCTGTGCTAAATAACTTGCCTACCAAAATTTTCAGGAAGAATCCTTTGTGCCCCTTCTCCACCACGGCCACACTTTGAATGGAACATTAAGCAGATTTATGAAAGAAACATTCTCTTTCTGCTTTTTCTCCCGAGATGGATGGCGTTCTTACTCAGAGCTGTAAGTGTCAGAATAAGGAATGCCCATGAGGGTGGGTTGTATGATGTTTTAGTAAAGTGAGATAAACATCCTCAGAAACACGATTATGACTTAAAAAAAAAAACAAAACAAAAAACGATTTTCGAGAGAGGAATTCTCCTTTGGGGACAGAAACTTTTCTCTATAATTTTTACAGCCGCACACAG
Source organism: Mirza zaza (assembly GCA_008750895.1). Lineage (NCBI taxonomy): Eukaryota > Metazoa > Chordata > Mammalia > Primates > Cheirogaleidae > Mirza > Mirza zaza. Next base: position 55,003 of record VSMD01105102.1, read on the forward strand.
ATGAAGAATGTGAAAAAGGTGCAATATATCAGTTATGAAAACGTGGCTACATTTTAA